>NJDC01000037.1:25172-38364 GCA_002245475.1 Calephelis virginiensis | reverse complement strand
AAATAAATTATGGTAGATTGACAAAACACTTAGGTAAGAATACAATTCAGGTTTGTTTGTTTGGTCGGTCAGCTACATGCTGGGGATACTAAGGTTTTCACATTCTCCAACCACATCGCTCGGTTATTATCCGAGCGTGGCATCAACGGTTTTTGAAATCGGTTTCTCTAAGAAAAGAACAATTAATAAGCAGAAGTCTAGATAGATCTGAAGGAATTGTAACACTTGAAATCTGGCGCTCTCTGCCTCAGATTTTAGCGTTATGGCGCTAGTGTACGGATATGCTTTCGTAGGTATCTATGAGAGCATGTGCTTTTGAGGGAAAAGGCAGTATTTTTGAAATTGGAGTACCAGTTATGATTTCGATAAAAGTTACAGTATTGAGTCTTTCGTATCATTATAATAGAGTTTGTAGAATGAGGTAATAGCGATTGCTTTTTATTAAAATGTAGGAAGGTATTATGGCTCTTAGTTTTGTAGCTAAACCACTTTTAGGTTGCATCGTTTTTTGCTGATACTGTTGAAAATGTTTTCTTTTACTCAGTGGTATACATATTACAAGAGAAGACTATTACAGGTCAGATAAGGGTTCCTATTAGGTGTATTTTTTGTTTTATTTAACTCTTTATGACAAATGATCAAATCTACCTAGCCGCCCAGTCAAGTGTGCTCATTTGGGGAATCTTGAGCAAAAAAAATGTCATAATTGTTCAAATTATTAATTTATTTAAAATCAAATATGGTATCCATTTATGTAATACCGCTATCAGACAGCGTTAAACATGAATTTCTAAATTTTATTAGAAAAAACATGACTACTTTTGAACGAGTGGTTAAGTTTTCGGACTGCCTAATAGAACAAAATATGCAATGAGTTTCATGTGTCTAATTTGTATTGGTTTGGATACATTGGTACAATGGTGCTTCTGCCCAAGTTGGTCCGAGTTTACTTTTAAGGTCCCCTCCCCCTCCTCCCAGAGAGGGAGACTTCCTTCCCCAGAGAAGGAAGGCTCCCTCTCTGGAAGCTAAGAGGCGGATTTGAGTAAAATGGCTCAACTGATGGTGTTACCATGCGAGACAACAACTTGTTGGGCAGAGCAACTGATGGAAGAGTGCTATCATGCAAGACAGCAACTCGTCGGGAAGTCCTCCACCACCTTATCTATTCCTACCGCCATAATAACGACGTCACTTCATGTTCTGCTCCGGAGCCATGCCACTTACATATTGGGCCTAACACCTTGGCCACAGTACACTGACCCATAACATGTTTGAGCACTGTTGTATCTTACCATGTGGAGACCCATGTGTTTGTTCTCTAGTTTCTCCCAAAAAATAGACAAACAAGCAAGCCCGTATCACGAAATTGTGAATGAAGGTTCTCCTTTCAATAATTCCAAAATGGTGTAGTAAATACGAGACAAAGGACTACGAAATTAAACACTAGAATACCGCCATGTGTCAAGATGTAGGTGAAATTTAGTGTTATGACGTACAGCACACAGCTGTGGTGTTAGATTAAATAGCTCCTCGATAACCTTTGCGATATGATTTCAATATCGCTTATGCAATATATTGCTAACACTAAAGTAGCAGCACCATCACGATTCCGTGTCAATGGTGTTGTAGGTCGATGGTGGTATCTTCAATAGTTCAGCTCTAGGTTGGTAGTTCGTAAAAAAAGTGCTCCTTCGTTTGTGCCGGTTGAATGTTATGTGATTTTTAGCGCATCGATATTATAGACATAGTATTGGAAGGGCTTTCGTCATACTTCGTTAAATTGTCCAATTGAATTGAAACGGAATCCTTGTACGACATGCCTTATATTTCTCAAAGTAGCATCAAAACAGCCAGTGTTTGAGTACTACAAGTTGTCTGGTAAACACTTTTTTTTTGGGATATAGGGTACCAAAGCTGGAGTAAAAAAAAGTATCTTCACGCCCATATCCCCGAAGAAGTAGGCAGAGGTGCAACCAAGGCACCCATGACTAGCCGAAGACACTAAGTCCCACAATGTGATAGGTGGCAAGCCTATCGCCAACCGGGCACATTTCCAATCCCGACCAACATTTTTTTATTAGAAAATTGGAAAAATCCAATTTTCTTTTTGGTGGCCGACCCAGGATTCGAACCCGGGACCTCATGCAGTCAAGTCCAACACCCGGACCGCTAGACCACAGAGGCGATCTAAAATAATTAGTCGGGTGGTATATCATTTTACCATTTTTTTTATTTTGTAAAACTCCTTTTTATATGAAAAAACTTGATCTGAACTTTATTTACTTAGATAAAGTATTAAAAGATTTGTAGGTTTAGTATACCTACACTAATAATAGATTTACGTCTAAAGATGTTAAACCAAGGCAAGTATAATTTTAGTTTAAGTAAGTTTGTGATTTCACGTAAGTGAGAAAAATATTAGCTTTAGAATTACCCTCAAAGTGATCTTGTACAACAAATTTAATACAAAAACAAAATAGATCCCGCTAAAAAGGTTGAGATCATTAATAATTCCTTTTACTTCACATTTCCTTTGAACTAATAAATAACTAATCTCGCAATTCCAAGAGTGATTTACACTTATCGGATAACGAGTTTATCAATTATTTACGCCGTGATTTTTGAACATGGTTTCACAAACATTCTTCTGTTTAATGCCTTTCGTGAGGCTTACGTTTTAGAACTTTAAATATTACCCTAAAATAAAAACATAATCCCCTACTAAATCTACATCTAAGTACCATCTCTATCACATCAGATTTCAAACAACAAAATCGGATCGAAATCGGTCCATCCGTTTAAAAGCTATGATCACACTTCTCTTTTCCGTCGATGTGTGTAAAAACAACGTCAAAAATGAATTTAACACAATTAGGTCCATTACTTTTATACTTCGATAGGGCACCAAATAGTGAATATCGTTTCACTTGATAATAATAACTTAGGTATAGCCTGAAGTTAAACTTCAATCTTAAATTCATGTTTTCGCAGTCACACTTGCTGCCAATGTGCAACGTATAACCACAAGTTTAGTAAAAATTATGTATTTTTTTGCACAGTTGGATAAAAGGTATCCCAATATATAATTTAGGATTTAATCAATAACACTTTGTTCCTATTTCCATTTTCTAGACAGAGTTACAATTCAAAATTCTTTAAACTATTACATTTTTTTCTGCTGTTTCGTTATTCCACTTTTAATGAAGTAAGCTGCTTCAGCCGAATATATACTAAAGTCACCATTACGCCTATGCTTGCCAAAATTGTTCAAAATGCCAGTAAACTTTTTTTTTTAATTATATAAAAAAAAAAGATTTTTTTTAATTATATGTTGCTACTAATTCCAATAAGTCAAGGCTAGTAAGACTAATCTGTAAATGCGATTACACTAGAAGGAAATGTTATCATTAGGCCAAACTTCTTGGCATTTACTTTGCGAGTTTTTTCAGATTTCATTAATTTATGTAGGTAAACAACCACAAGAACAATTGTATCGACTAAATAGCTGCTGAATACTAAATTTATGTCTACGATAAAAATGCTGTTCAAAATTCAAGTAACAATCAATTACAATGTTATTTAATCATCAGCATTTAAGTTTAAAAGTAATATCATTACGATGTTACTACCCATGTAACTTTCAAACAAAGATGTCTACCGGTGTTACGAAGGGGTTTACCCGAGTAAATCAATCTGTCACTATATAAATATTGTGCACAAAGACAATCTAAAAATACACAAGACTATCAAACACAAATATTTATGTCCTCTGTAAATATTTTATGTCCTCTGTAATCGCCGAGATTTTAAGTTGCATGAAACAAAAGAATGCTAACTCACAGTGATGGTTTCTCTTCTTTCTGAGTCATCGCGCTCTTTGACTGGAGTAGTGAGATTGAATCCGCCTTTCGAGGCCCACTTGAATGGTGGACAAAGCACCATTTTCAACGTTTGAAATATTTTTATTTGTATAAGTTATTGCATTATAAGAAAGCGCACAACAGCGCATGCGCGATGCTAGCTAAGACTGTGCGGTTGTCGCACAAGCAGCCCTTATCGCCAGATAATCTCGCTTTCCGATTGTTTTAATTATTCCGCAAAGGATCATTACTATATATTATCAAAGAACCTTGCAATCTTATCGATAGAAATATAATCGTTCTCACCGAATCACTACATTTCAATACGCTGACGGTCTCATGTGAAACTTTATTTCCGTATCTAATAAACGTTATCGTATTTACACGTTCTAGTTAATACTTGATTTTCTATTATTGTTTAATGGAAACTAAATTGTCTTTATTTTAAATTAAAACTAGCTGACCCCGCAGACGTTGTTCTGCTATATTTTTAATGTGATTTATTTAAAAAAATTGGGGTGAGTCACCCTTATCACTTAGGGGTATGAAAAATAGATGTCTCAGACCTACCCAATATGCTTACCAAATTTCAGAGGAATCGGTCAAGCCGTTTCGGAGGAGTATGCAGACTAACATTGTGACACGAGAATTTTATATATAAGATTATTTACGTACATTTTTATTCAAATTTAAAATACATCTTCAATGAAAATAGGTAATAAATAAATTAATTACAAATTTGTATTCATTGTTTTATATAAATTGGTCATTTGTGTAATTTTATACATATTTATTGTGTTATTGCTTTTGATTATTTCTTATTGCATTAAAAATATGAAAAGAAGCTGAAAGAATAATTGAAACAAAAATAAATTCATACTATAATTTATTAATAACGTAAATGAGTACACAATGCTTTAAATGATTCACTTCATTTAACATTTCCATTTGAAAAAAAAAATATATTTACATTAAAAGAGAGAATCAGCTCGCAATCTATGATAAAATTGCCACACGAAAAATCCTTTATTATCACAAATCGCATAAAGGAGGTCGCTGTGCACTCGGTTCAAATTATTAACAAAACTCGCATATTAGCAAGGAGACACCCGTGCCATAATAAAATGTGCATGATCCTATAAATGTGCCGAACGGAAGACATTCATTATGTATAACAAACAAATCACTAGTTATATCCAAAAGTTTAAACATTTAACATTACAGTATAACATACAGACACGGAAATTGAGCATTATTTTATACAAGTTACTCTATACACTGTTCGCTACTAGTTCACGCGGTACATCAAACTGTAACAAAATAAACAAATCGACCCCAATTTAGGTTACAAAATGTGCCCAGAATTACATCATACCAAATTTTCATTATCGATTTTTTTAAATCTAAGTACCATGTTATCAAACTATGTAATGGTATACATTATAGTAAAATACTTCAGTGTACATATAACTTATGTTAAGTTTTACCTAAGTTTTTTTGGGCTCTTTGTGTTAGAGTATCGACATACATGACGAATAACTTTAATATGGTATCAGTTATTAATAAAGAAAACATTCAGTTCCAGTAACCAGAACGCAGCACCAAGTCGAGGTACGGTCTCCCGGGAGACAGCCCTTGGTGCTGGCGTTGTAGGAAACAGCCCAATCCATCTAAATAATGATGTCTCGGGCTGAGCACTCTGCTCGGCCCACAAAGTTCGGTGAAGTTGTAAAAATCGCTAGATTAGCAACAAGTTAGTCATTCAAAAACAAAAAAAAAAAAAGAAAACATTAGGAACACTAATGATCTATTAACTAATAATCTATTCAAAAAAATCAAAATATGAAGATTACTATTCAATGGAAACAATCAAAATTACTAATTTAGATGCTCGGTGTTACCAGTTTTCGAATTAAAAAAGTGAAACGTCATGTAAGTCAAGTATTAAAAGGGGTAATTTTGACAACGAGTAATTACAGCACGTCTTTGTCTCCAGTTTTGCGATTCGCATATAAAAAATATTGAAAATGATTAGTCAACGGTGGAGTTATAAAAGATACGTCTCGAGGACGTAAGCTTTAATATAAGACTGATGTCTTAGCTGCCCTGAAAAAGTTTTGAGCAAGCCCGTAAGAGCACGAGCTACAAAATAAAACAAAGTTCATTAACTTCATTTGCATTAATAATTTACACAGCTCCATAAAGATTTTATTTAACGTCTAACAATTTAAATATTTTATAAATTAACTGTTTTCCCCATCTTTCAGGAAAAATTATCTAAAAGCTGCCGCACTTTTTCGTAAAAGGCGTTTAACAATTCCGGGCAGAAACGGAAACAATAAATAAAAAATCGATTTTAGATATCCATGGGTCGTTTAAATCGATATAAATATTTCTAGTCATAGCTATACTTTGATGATGCTGTAAAACGAAAACGTTTACCCTTGAATATTAAATTCATGTCCTACGGTAAGCGTAGTAAATATTATCAATGAAGATCTATTGAGTGCCAATCGCAGATATTGTAAACCAAATATGTGAATTTCGCAGATCGTCTAACTTCAGGGCGGTAAGAAACATCAGGCGGGCTTTTACTATGACTTCTTAAATCGGTACTATTTCAAGCTACGTGAAAATATTAATTTAAGTTTAAAGTGGTCTTTCCCTTGACATATTATATCAATAAATAAAAATTATAAGAAATTAAGGACCGCTTGCAAGATTTCACCCACGAACCCGACCCTATTGCGTTTATAAATATTATGTGTAAATAAAGCATTTGTAGATTACAATTAATTCATTTTTTCTTTACAAATCAAACTACTTTTTAAATTAACATAGGTCAACTAAGAAAATTTGTAGCAGAAGTCCACCTTTGTACATATTTGCAATAGTATTAGTACTTTAAGATGTCAGAATAAGGACCCACACCTAATAATTGAATTAAAAGTCAACCAACTTTCCACACCTTCTAATCAGCGAAACTATCAGTCGGCATTATATCTCCGCTGTCAACGATTCATTAACAATAGTACAATTACTGAATAAACTACACTAACTGAACAGCGTCGACGGGTGCAATTGACGAACAAGTGATACTTATGAACTCTCGCTACATTAACAATTATCCGAGGGTACGAACTGTGGCAGCGTCGCCGATAACACTATATACATGGCGGCCGGCCTTTGGGACTCGACACTACACGCCCATCTTCACGGGATACCAGCACTCTCCTCAAATTAAAATGAAATACGCTGGCGGTCGCAGTTTCGCCCGTGTATTAGTGACTGAGTTAACCCGCGGGAATATGTCATATTTTTTAAGTCGGCCCTATTTACAAGTAAATATTTGATCAAAATCGAATCAGTGGTTTCCGAGTTCATTCTGTACATTCATTGTGACATGGGATATCTATGTACTAGCTGTTATTCGAGACTTGCCCCGTGTATTAAAATTATTAAATTCCCCCGCAGGAATAATTTGAGATATAAAGACTGACATATCTTTAAAGTAGGACCGAAATACAGATAGCTACGAAATTTGATCAGAACCCGTGGTTTCGGTATTTATCTTAAAAATAAACTTTATGACACGAGATGTGACAACCACAGTAACTTTCTCCCAGCTTATCTTCGACATTAACAAACACAGTGTTTTAGTGTTTATTTGTAATACAGTAAAGTGAGTGGGTATCCCGTGTGCATGAGGCCAGTAGCTACCGTCCATCGACTCCCCTAAAGCTAACAACGCTATGATATGACTTTTACAATATAACAACTCGGGCGACAGAGTCGGAGGCCACGGAGTACGGTTTGTGCACAGCGCAATCAAATAAACGTTTCATCGACTCCAACATTTCATACAAATACAAGAAAGGATTCTTGTTACAAAATACAATAATATTATCCTTAATTTAACGATTACTATATTTATAATACATTGATTTTGATGGGTTTTTTTTTTCAAAATCTTATTGTAGCACACTAACCATTTTGTCAGATATGTTATGTAAATTCAGATTTTTCTCCAAGTAACAACAATTTGGCTTAGATTTAATATCTAGTTTAAAAAATTCATTTCGCCATTTTATTTTTATAATTAGCAAAATCACCTACAAAATCATGTATAAACGTTATGAATAATAAAATCTGTAGTGATTTTTTTTAAATTAAAACAGATCCCGAGCTGGACGCCGTGTATTTTAATTTATGAGCATCAGTAGGAAAATAATATCTTTGACCAAAATTAAAAATCAAATTCTCCCGAGTGTCAAAGGTAGACTAAAATACACGAAGTACAATGCCCGGTGTACAAAATGTCCTAACCAAGTAAAATCTCCGACGATTGTGACTAAAAAAAGTTTAAAAGTTATAAAATATAATCATTCATTCGAATCACATGTACTTACATTTTCTGTACTTAGGTAAATTTGCATTACAAAAACTACGAAAAGATAATAATCCGTAAAACTAAATATCTTAAAATTACACATTCACGCATGAGTATTATTTAGCGATAAAGCCCAAAATATTGTTCGAAGCTGCAACATGACTACATTAACGATAATAACTTAACATACGAGCCAGTGGCACTACTTGGTGAGTGATATTACAAAACAGAAATCAGAAAAAAAATATGACACAAAACCCTAAATATAATTTACAATTCGAATAGAAATAGACAAAAAACGTATTTCGTAACTATCACATGAACTATTACGAGAGAAGCATTTTTAATCCTATAATTGTGCGCGAAAAGACTAGAAACTCTTAGACGAATATGTCATGAGACTGCTTTGAGACGTCTGAAGGGTACAGAATATGGCCGGTTGTGACGCATCGCCTTTACTTAATTATTAAAGCTGTAACGACATCACGCGTTCTATCCTGGATCTCGATATTGATATGTCGATTTGATCGTTGCAGAACATCCCTATGATCCCTACTCAACTCGATCTAAAAAGATATCTAATTTATTTCATTATGATCCCTTCGCAACCACGACCCTACAATAGCGAATAACACGAATATCAGATCTATTACAGCGAAAGATTTCAAAAACGCCAAATAAAGAGTAACGCACTATACAATATATAAAACGAAAGCTTGCTAAAAAAGGTGTAAATTGTAGATTTATTAAGTTTTTCCAACTGAAAGACTATTAAAATCTAAATGTGAGGAAGTATGATGATGCAAAAATGTATGGTTACCCCTGTCATGAATCTTTCACGTTTTCGTATAATCGAGTTAATTACAGAACGGTGTTCTTTAGCAAACACAAACTCGATTTTGCAGTTTTATTTTCTTACTTTACAGAGTACGTGCATGAGTTATATTATCGTGAGATATCAATCGTTCAGTTTATATTTTTGTCAAGTATTTCGACTCGACTTTTCGAAAACGCAAAATCATCATGGTGAGGATACGGATACGTATATATGATTCGATGGGTTTTTGTGCTTTGGTATAAACGTTGAGCGACTTCAATGATACAATACTTTACAATCCTAATGCAAACATTAGATCTAGTTACGAAGTCTAAAGGGTTGGACCCGTACGCATATTTTGTTCGATAAAATGAAGGTATATTAGCACTGTAAAATTAGTTACCGTCAAAGTGGGTATTTAAACATAATTACGAGGAGAAATCTCAGTGATATGTAAGAGCTCCATGGAGTACTCCTTTCTTAATACTACACCTAAAGCATTACTTCTAAATTTAATAGAATTAGATATAACTAACGAGCGATAAACAATTCGACCGACGCTAAACTTCCTACAATACAAAGGTCGATGCAACATCGACAAAGCCAGTAATCGCGAACTCAAATGGATTTCGACTTTTAGAGAGTTTGAATTTCGATTAGATCTTAAATTAGAAGCAGAGTTAAAATACCAAGCAGCACACGATATTATCCTAAATAACTGGTTACATTCAAAATGTAGGAAGGTAGCCCCAAAAATAGAGTTCTGTGTATATAACAACCGAAAAATGGCACCGATGATAGGTCGCACCATTTCATATACGTTATCCTACAAACTGTCTACCTAATAATATATAGGTATACTTACCACGAAAACTGTAATGAAAGCATCAACTGCAAAAGTTCCAATTGATTTACGTGACAATCTTAATTATACAATCCCTAATAGAATGTATAAAAAACTAAATGCAGAAATGCATTGCCTATGAATCTGTTAGCTATAATTTTTAACAGCGAAAATCGTAGAAATATAACACGTGTTAATTTTAGTATTAAAATAAATTCTAACATTATTATTTTCTATATAAATAGAAAATTTTGCAGTTGATTGTACAGTCAATGTCCTAATTTAGCTAGCCAGTTCTACAGAGTTAGCTTTTTAAGACATTAACTGTATGTAGAGGGAAAACAAAAGTAAAAAAATAACGTGCAAAAAAAGACTCAATATGGAGGATGCTTTTGGAAGATCTGAAGTAATCATTTCAATGAAATTTTCTCGATCCTAAACCTGTTTTAAAAAAGTGATAAAATTAATTAAGACGTATTCAGATTTTAATATTTACAATTTGTCTATGATATGCAAGTGCAAAGCTCACTAAATATTGTTAAAGTAAATCTATTGTCAGTTTGTGTGTACGGGCGTTATCCAACAACAAGGAATTGTAGAACATCAACAACTCTTTAAGTATAGCAGAACGCATTTTAGTCAGCTGCTCGCACTTGTATATGCATGTCTCATATAATTTACAATACAGTTCAACTTATTACTATTTCGGTTAGAATTTTAATGACTTTGGTATTCGTTGCCGGCCCCTCGCTGGGCCGGCGGCGGCGCCCTGGGCCGCCCTCTTATTTAACAGTAAGGTTAGCACTATTGCTGTTACCTAAAATTATTTTTGTACGTTTATAAAGAGAGTTCATTGTCATGTTACGTAAAGACGACGAGGGTAGTATTCATATTCGAGTAATAAATTCTAGTTTGTTCCACTGGCTTAATATGGCGCAAATCTGTTGTAACCACTTCTGTACACGGCGGTCTGGAACAAAAGAAATAATTAGAGTTTCCTAACAATATGACTTATCATAGACAGTTTAATCACACGCACGCACCATACATATATCTTTCCTGTCCTCCATTCCCAAAAAATTCGATTAACTAAAACGTACACTTCATGTGTAATGTACATGTATACTATGTACGTGTATACTATTACGTTCGTGCGTGTTTAGAAGTATATACTTCATTTGGTCCAAGGATTATCGTAATAACGTATGATCTCGCCACATTATGTAACAGTTTGGAACTTGGGGTAGCCAGTAAACCTATTCACAAAAAAAAAACATAACACCTTCTCTACCGTTCGTACGAATCAGTCGTATGTCTTCTTGTTTCACTTAATTTCCCAAACACAAAGAAAAAAGTATTTAAATATAAAATATATTGAAAGCACATTTTTTTGTTAAATGTTAAAGACAATTCAGCATGTTAAGACATGTCAATATAGGGTGAATAAACTTTTTACTTGATTATTTTTTACAGCCAGTATGTAGAGGTTGCATTACGATGCTAACTCTACTGGCTATTTAAAAAGTATATTTGAATTTTAAAAATATTAAGAATGCATAATAATGATAAAAGAGAACCGTAATTCAATTGATCATTGGAAATATATTGAATAAGATGTAAAGCAAATATTAATGAGAAGATATATTATAACGTTTTAAAAAGATAAAGGTGCTTTTATTATAATAGAAAATATATAAATAACACGTCCCGGTGTTACATTATACAGTAGTATAATATAGTATATAGCAGTAAAAGGCTTTAGACTAATCGATTGTACTTTTTTTGCTATGTGGTTTATTGTATTTTTAGTTTACTATGAAGCTATGATAGCCAGTTTTGTTTAGTTCGTAAAATTCGTAGACCAAATATACATGTCTAATTGGTAAATTTGAAGAATACCAATTCTACATTAGTGAAATGATTTAAATTAAAAACTGAAACACTATGTTTTGCACCTATAGATGATTTAAAATAGACAGTGTAGTCTGTAAAACAAACTCTACTAAAACAAAAAACATGGACCATAAATATCTATTAAAGAATATCAAGCTTCAATGGTTCAAAGTAATCCCTTATATTTTACAAGTAACCAAAGAAAAGGCACATCAAAAATGTAGAACTGTAATAATGTAATAATTATAATACTTACCCCATATCCCGTAACTGGACCTATACCGTGACCTAAGTATGGGTCTGCATACTCCCTGCCGTATCTGCAAAAAAAACACACAAGAAAATAAATAAGCAGTTAAGTTGTGGTCTTGTCTTATGATTGCTAAACTAAATCATACAAAATTATAAATAATCGTCTCTCTAAATCCAAATATTCTATCAAGCCAATAACTTAGTTCTATGTATCAGTACAATATATAATTTAATACAACAACACCAAAGCAACAAACAAACAAGCAACAACAGCCAAGTTGTGTGGATGCATGATTTTCTCTGTTTCATTTTTGTCTTTCTATACGAAAATTCTTGGCCTTATTTTTTTAATTTCATCTAAGAGTAATATGTAATACTAGTACATATTATGTACACCTTTACTTTACGACTTTCTACGGGATAAAACTTTAAAAAATGTTCAAATGAGTAAGAGTAAGTCTGTCACCATAAGCTTATAATAGAGTGAGAAGAAAAAAACAGTCTTTTTTACATGAAGACATCTCGTAGAGTTAGTGTTTGGAATTCACTAATTAACTAAATATTTAGGTTTAGTTTTATACAAATTTACATTTACATTTAAACATTTTAAGGAGAAAAATTGCACTTACGCGGCGAGAGGCGTCAGCGCGGCGGAGGTGGGCGCGGCGCTGGCGGCGGCGGCGGCGGCGCGCGCGGCCGCGCCGTAGTTGGCGGCCGCCGCCGCCGCCGCCGCGTGCTGCGCGCTCGCCAGCGGAGACTTCAGCAGGGGCGCCGCCGCGGCCGCCGCCGCCGCTGCCGCCTGCAACACGTCACACCTACCCTTTACGGTCGGACTCTTGGGTACTCCTTAAGTTAAGTGTTGACAGGAATAAGTAATGCATCCCGTGTACGAGTTGTACAGCGCTCTACTGCAATAAAACCAATTTCGTAACTTGTGTCCTGTGTAATGGATCATACCTAGTTTTAAATATAGAATAATTCAATTCAGAATTTACGACGACGGATACGATTCAAAATACAAGTACCAGCGCGAACGTGTACCTTTTGCCATACAGTGGTCAGATTGAGTCCTGAGTGTAAAAAAAACCTGAGATTGCTAGCGCGTTGGCCGAGATAAAATAGAAAGAAGACCCGAA
>NJDC01000037.1:0-23133 GCA_002245475.1 Calephelis virginiensis | reverse complement strand
TTTTATTAGAAAATTAGAAAAATCCAATTTTCTTTTTGTTGCCCGACCCGGGATTCGAACCCGGGACCTCATGCAGTCAAGTCCAACAACTGAACCGTATCAGCACAATATATAATTTAATACAACAACACCAAAGCAACAAACAAACAAGCAACAACGGCCAAGTTGTGTGGCTGCATGATTTTCTCTGTTTCATTTTTGTCTTTCTATACAAAAATTCTTGGCCTTATTTTTTAATTTCATCAAAGAGTAATATGTAATACTAGTACATATGTACACCTTTACTTTACGACTCTCTAAGGGATAAAACTTTAAAAAATGTTCAAATGAGTAAGAGTGAGTAATTCTGTCACCATAAGCTTATAATAGAGTGAGAAGAAAAAAACAGTCTTTTTTACATGAAGACATCTCGTAGAGTTAGTGTTTGGAATTCACTAATTAACTAAATATTTAAGTTTAGTTTTATAAAAACATTGAAATATTTTAAGGAGAAAAATTGCACTTACGCGGCGAGAGGCGTCAGCGCGGCGGAGGTGGGCGCGGCGCTGGCGGCGGCGGCGGCGGCGCGCGCGGCCGCGCCGTAGTTGGCGGCCGCCGCCGCCGCCGCCGCGTGCTGCGCGCTCGCCAGCGGAGACTTCAGCAGGGGCGCCGCCGCGGCCGCCGCCGCCGCTGCCGCCTGCAACACGTCACGCTTACCCTTTATGGTCGGACTCTTGGGTACTCCTTAAGTTAAGTGTTGACAGGAATAAGTAATGCATCCCGTGTACGAGTTGTACAGCGTTCTATTGCAATAAAACCAATTTCGTAACTGGTGTCCTGTGTAATGGATCATACCTAGTTTTAAATATAGAATAATTCAATTCAGAATTTACGACGACGGATACGATTCAAAATTCACAAGTACCAGCGCGAACGTGTACCTTTTGCCATACAGTGGTCAGATTCGAGTCCTGATTGTAAAAAAAACCTGAGATTCCTAGCGCGTTGGCCGAGATAAAATAGAAAGAAGACCCGAATAAAAAATCCATACACCTTCAAAAGACATTTTTAATATTAAATAATGTAAATTGTATTAACATAAATATTAGAAAATATTTAAACAAAACATGATTTGTTTATCGTTTAATTCTCGGATGAGATATTTCAAATTATGATTAAAATAGAACTTGTGACTTAAATGAAAACTGAACAGTTATCTATACAGTCCAAGTCTTGAAAACGAAACATTGATAAATATGTTATAAACCAGTTTCTTGTTCTAATATATTCTAAGATCTTTTTTTTAACACCAATATGTACATAGCAAATAAATATGATCATCTCTAGTTAGTTATGTAATACCTGCAATTATTAATCAATGACTTAAGACTTTCTTTAAATGTCACGATTTATACATCCTAATTTAAAACAAATATAGATATTGGTGGTAATTTTGTTGTGCATTCACTAAACTAAATGGTGGTAATTTTGTTGTGCATTCACTAAACTAATTTTAAGTTATCCCTGTCTTCTTTCAACGAAAGTAACAGAAGGAAACAAAACACTTTTAGAGCTGTCAAATTAGACCGTACTTGTCATTTCTACAGACGTTTAATCTATCACTCGGAAAATGTTGATTAAAAACTTCACGATTAGACATGTCCGCACCAATCTGACACGTCTAAACTGGTCCATCTCTTTTGTTTTTGTTTCATTTGAGAAAGATAGCATGCATCTAAAATTAGTTTAGTTTGTGAACAGCAGAATCACCACCATTGTAGACAAATTTTAGAAATGTGTATACCCATACTAACTCATTAAAACACGGAGTCGTTTCTAATGAGATTTAAAACAACTAGGTAATTTTGACCATGAACACTAGTGAGGCACTTGCAATCAATAAAAAACACTTCGGTCTTTCATTAATTTTAACAACTTTTCTAATGATCACATGAAACATTCAATAAATCTTAAATGTTGCTATAATTTACTACGCGCTTTAAGATTTAAATATCCACTATATCTAAAGAAACGGCATAATGTAATCGATAAATTATTTCTTGATATGTCAGAAACGAGATCAAGACATAAATAACCCAGAAATAACATTCTACCATTACTTTATTTCTTTCACAAGCGTTTTAAGTTTAAAGTTTTTGGCTCGGTCAATCTATTAGATAAAGAAAATAATATTCATAGCTATTTATAAATTATACGTCGTTTACCGAACAATGAGCCCACAAAGGCACAAATTTATTATAATAATTATTTTTCTTGTATACTCGTAGCTTGACAAAATATGATATGGACATTATTAATCCAAAATTATCTTACCAGAGGTAGTCGTTGAAACTGTTGATCTAGGCGAGTTCAGAGGTTAGAAAGAGAAATATAAATTCAATTTTGCCACAAATAAAGAAGCGATAACGATGCATATTAACAAAAATGTAGTAGGAAACACAATTATTATATCACAATGACAATATTATTTAGTTTTATTTATATTATTAGCATGCAACGACTGTGGCACACAACATTTTAGAGCGTCATAAGTAAACATTTCTGCAACAAATTAGTTAAGGTTCAAGATTTGTTTTGGTGCAGAAAAATGTTATTAGGCTTGTGTTTATTAAAACATGCACGATTGGAAAAAAAAACATTCATAGATCTACAATGATATACTTATAATGTACTAAGACTATTTCTAAATACTTGGTGATTGTTAGTAGGCGCAATTAGAAAATGATTTTTGTGTTGTGGGCTCAATGTTCTACTCGGAGCATGATGTATAGAGCGTATCGTCTCATTGCTGGGAGTACGCCTAGAACTAAATCACCCACCACAATACTAACGGACAAGGATAAACTGAACAATAAGCAAAAGCCGCGGGCCGGCCGCGGCTCGAGCATCCATCTGTTACCACAAACACGCTGTGCACCCTGCGTTACGTGGACCAACCAACAGGACCATACTATAAATAAGGAGCAACCAAAATCCCAGCACTCACTCCACAATGATTGTCAAACTTATACTAGCGTGGTGGTACATGAATTAGGAAGCGATAGAAATGTAAAATACAGTCGCATATTTAACGGAGTGTTAGCCGCGGGGTGATTACCTCGGCCGCGGGCTTCACCGCCTGCAACAACACACTGAACGTCACCACGGCCCGACACTTGTATCTCTCACTTCACATCGAATAAACTGAATGTCATATAAGATAATCACTAAACTAAGTCACACAGAGGCTTTAGGAAGCATTTGTGACGTAAGTCTCTGCATGTTATAAAATAAAAAGGCTTCGTACAAAACGAACATTTGATGTCCAAAGGTTTTACCAATGACAACTGGTTCGGCCGGCTTAAAGGACCAAAATGTAAGGAACGAATCCTTACATGTATATAAGTTACCAGATCAAGAGATTATTGTTAATTTTACTTGCTATCGCAAAGCAGACACGAAGTGACTATGATCAAATGTTAAATGCAAGTGATTATGAAATCACATAATTCTTCTCGATTAACAGTGACGAGCACGTCCTTAATATGTTTGCTAACTCGAGAAGTAACAAATGTTCGTTTCGTTTTGTATCGAATCCTTTCCGCTAGCTTTAATATTACATTCTTCAAATTAATAAATGGGTTTTAATGCGTAATTTTCAAGCTTATAGTACGCATAATACATGCATGTTATCTAAGAGAAAAGTCGATCGTTTTAAGGATATTTAATGTTAAGCAAGTGCCAGTTTCTCACATGTATATTTTTAACAGTAAAACTGCATTAAGACGATTCGACATTATATCGTCTAAGTACACAAAAAAAATCCTCGATTTGCCTGGGATTCCATAATGACGTGCGGTCTTGGTTGCAATAGTGCCACGTCGAAAAAAAAAACCGCTGCGGTAATACGGCGGACACTCAAATAAGACAATGTTCGAATAAGGATTTCTAAAGAAGAATTTTTGGGAATGTGGAGGGTTAAAAATAATGTAGGTGTGACTTAATTTATGGTTGATCCCTAGCTGTTTATTCATATATGATGTTTTTTTTTATTGTGATTCTAGCTTTGCGACCTTTCTTTACATCTCAAATGCTACATATTAAAGAAAAAACTCTATTTTTCTAAAGTACATAACATAAATAAGTTTAATATAATCGCAGTACGTGGGACAGATGTCTGAACGAGCAGTTTTTTGTATTTTATTCTTTATGTCCGCTCTGAATATAGCATAACATGTTTAAATTTGTAATTTTGCAGAGCGCTTCTCAGAGCGATTACGAATTTTACCGATAACAATACAAGAACACATATCTCATTATAAAATAATCACAATGATTTTATTGATAATAACATTTAATATGAAAATATAGTGAATTACCTGTAGTCTGTAGTTAGAGTCGGCCGTAGCTGCTGCAGCTAAGAAGGGGTCATAATATACACTGCAAATAAAAACAAAATGAATAATTATTTAACATATTAATCAGATTAAAATAACAAACTATACACCTAAACTATTAAGTAGTTTAACAACTACTTTATACAATTAAGGATAATCAATTATTAAATAACTACATTCGTTAAAAATATTTATAAAAATGGTAAAATCTATACTAACAATATTATGATGACTTATTAAATATGTCAAACTACTGAACAAATATACTAAGCATACTTGAATTAGTAAAATAAGATAGTTATCTAAAATGCGATGTGACAGTACGAAAAGGCAGATTATATTTCGAGCATTACCAAATCAACGCATAAACATTTTATGCACTATTATAATGGTTAAACATACGAGAAAATTATAATATAAAAAACAACATCAAATAACTTTGTGCAAATAACAAGTAAATATAAAATTATGTAAGGTGACATCCAATTTCGACAAAAATAATTTAACTTCTTTTTTTATTTAGTCGGGGAGATAATCACAGTCAACTTAGTAACTTTGAGTAAAGCGAAAATAAAAAAAAACTATTTTTCTTTATATTTATATATTTTTATAGGGTAATTGTGGGCTCTGGTTACAAATTAAAAAGAAACTACTAATACTATCTAAATTTTACATCTGTTTTTTTTTATAAAGAAAATGTATATACATATTTTGTTTTCTTGTTACTGCACATGCGACATGTAATATTTACAGAATAAAAAAATATTTTATATCAGTCTACGAAGAAAGGGAAAAATAGAATATTGTTTCCTAATACAGTTATTTACTAAAGCAATGGGAATTATATTTATGTACATATGTCAGGAATATTAAACAATTCTACACGTGGTACATCAACTAAGCTATTAGTAAGCTCTTGATCAAACAAAGGGTCGACTAAATAAACAAAGTACCTCGGCTACTATTTACATTGATTAGCACTAAAATGTGTAGAACTAAAGCTAAGCAATGTTTCGTGTTAATTAAATCGAAAAAGTTACCATTTCAAGGGCTTGCAAAGGATCTGTGGATTACGGTTAGGATTTCTTTAAGGAAGGTATCCAAAAGGAAAGCTTCTTCTCCTGTTTTTTTAAAAATAAACTACAATTAAGCATAACCAATAAAATATCTTTATAAAGTATTCTTAGTTATTTATTAGGTATTCAAATTCGACGGGGGCATGCATTTGTTTGATGAACATTTAGATGTCTGCTTTACCGGATCTGGGTGTTTATTAACTTTATACTAATATCTATTTAAGTACTTCTATGTACCTACTAGTATCGTTGACTAACACCACCCATAACACAAGCATATAATTTGTTTACTTTGGGGTTAGATTTAATTTGTGTAAAAAAACATTATTTTATTAAAAACGGTATATGAGACAGCGTGTAGTCATTGTCTAATTAATAGGCTTAAAAAAATTAAAGAAAAGAGAACAGAAAGAAAATTTTATTAGGTATATTTAATATTTCGCCTAATTAGCAAAATGTTTTATGAATTTCGAACTACATACTTATTTGACTTTATGTGACACTGTCAATCATTTTAGGTCGGTGGTAACTAACTAAATTAACTATATTATTATTTTATTACTTTGGGATCACAACAGCCTAAAACGTCAGTCTAATATATTTTCTGATTGACATTTTTAAAATGGAAAGAGCAATATGTGCTACGCATTTTTACAGTATGCTCTGCCTTAGAATTAAGCTTCATAGGCAGAGACTACTTCAAAGTAGATGACGTCCTACGTCGCTGTTTTAAAATCTACGATGACATTTGGAGGAAAAATACATTAAAAATGTAATTCTGACTTTCCTTATTATGATAAAAACATTAATAATAAAGACAGTATTTCCCGAATATTAACAGAGGGATTTCATCCCTGAACAAAAAAAGACGTAACCATAACGTTACATGTAATAATAAACTATCTACTGGAAACAGAAGCCTCGTCGAGGAAGTGTGGAAGAGCGAGGTGGAGTGGATGGGTGTGCGGATGCGGTGAGTACTCACGGTGCATATGCGTGCAACGGCGATGCGAAGGCGGCGGCGCGCGGCAGCACGGCGGGCTGGAGGGGGTGGGGCGCGGGCTGCGGGCGCGGGGACCGGCCGCGGAGCACGGCCGCGCCGCGGAGCGCCGCCGCGGACGCTACATGCAACACAACACGGGCTAGGGCATGCGCGGGGAGTGCGGGAGTGCGGGGGCGGGGTTACCTGCGTCGCTGCGCGGCGCGCGGCGCGAGCACGAGCGGCGGGGCGGGTGTGGCGGCGGGCGCGGCGCCCAGCCACGGCCACGTCACGCCGGACACCCGCAGCCCTGCGCACACATCGCGCCTCTACACACTACCCTCAACACCCGCAAGGGCCAAACTACACCCCACGTACCCCGCATATCCTCCGATTGGCGTCTCGACACTACCGTACCGCTTCGTAGCCGGATCCCGCTCTCATCTCCCGCATATTTACATCACTCTATTGACTACTAATTTTCTTTACGATGTTTCTTGAGGTTTCAGTAACTATTGATCGCATCTTTACCAATTCAAAATATTACCTACATTCAATCAAAATTTGTAATAAAACACTAAGAATGAAGCCCCGTAAACACACAATCTTCCAGTAAACAAATATCATTAACGTGTTTTATTTCATAGTACCCGCACTTTCTACGTATCATCGTCTTACCTTTGCGATTTGGACGTTAGGCGATAGTTTAGGAAATTTAGTAGGAACTTATATAAAATAGATTTACCAATAAAACCAAAATGCGAATACATTATAGTCCAACCATTAATCACAAAGAAAGAATTAAACTATGTTACTATTCACTATGCACTAGAATGCAAATTAAATCACTAAGATAATCGAATATTCATTATTAACAAAGACTATACCTGGAGTACCAAGGCCATGCCACATTACAGCACGACTTAACCACGGATGTCTCGTGTTCAAGGCTCACCACCGTGCGATAGATTAAACACATACCTACGTTCTGCTCTAAAGAAGCATGGCCGTTAGGGTAAATTTTGCACAAATGCTTCAAGAATCAACTGGTAACATACGACATCATCTCGAGCAAATAGAACTAATCCATTGTCCCACATAAGTAAGAAAAGATCATGCCCGAATGAATATTGTTATTATAATGTAAACGCGGAAAGCTTTGATCGTAAAGTATTATGGAAAGAAAACAGTAAATCTCTTTACCTTCCGGCCACTGGACACACACTGAAACAAAAACAAGGGATCACATTAGATATTGTACCGTCGATTTATAGTATGTCTAAACTAGAACAATGAAAAAACGAACGTAAGACATTCTCCACTACAGAATGGAAGTCGACAGTGCAAGGCGAAAATCGCATTCATCGCAGCGAACGTCAAGATAGAAGAAAACGATATTTGAAATGAAACTAATAAGCCGACTAATATTGGTGTCATCCGAAGAGACAAGTGATTGTCAGCTGACAACGACGCCGGAGACAGTTCCCGTGTACCATTTCCACGTTATACCGCCGAATACAAGTGGCACGTGAAATCGCGACCGGCAATGTTCATTACAGGGTTCGAAAATATTTGTGTTTTAATTTAAAAATCATTGATCACAATAAGTATGCTTTAGGATAAAAAAAAATTGAGATTGCTGTTCGATAAAGGTAGAAGAAAAATGAAAAGTGTCCTCATAATGTTTTGAATAAAAACTCAACGTTTTTAAAATCTACTATCTCGACTATATTATATAACTAGAATTTTAATTCAACAATATGAAACTTACGCTCTATTTTGGTCAGGTATTGATGTTACTAACGATTTTGATTTTATTTGATAAAAAAATGGATATTTAACACAGAAAATATCGTTCGGCGATAGTTGAAAAGAACAGCTATGTTTTAACACAAATACTTTTCGTTAAATGTTATGTGTTTTTTTTTTTTATTTAAATGAATAAATATCTAACACCATGGGTGTAGTTTCTTAAGTCCATGTTAAACATACTATTTTCGTTACATACACGAATTTTCGAATGAGTAAAATTTGGTTATTTCAGTGAAAATTACAGTTGCTTCAGTAAGCGACTATAAGGCGACAGTGCATCGCACACCCGAGCAGCGTGCGGAGATGCGGACTTTTTTTTTAAATACGGCTGCATGGAGATGCGGTGTCAGCGTATTATACTGTGTATAACACGATATTATTGTATACGAATTAAGATTCTACAATATCAAGTTAAAATCCGCCTGTGCGGCAGGCGCAGTGTGAAATCCGCCTAAGCTCAAATAAGTGATCATTTTTAATATTGCATTTACAAAAGATTGTGGTTTTTACACAAAATATCCCACAAACGCTATTATCTAAACTATTTTAAGTTGTACAAAAACGATTCCAGACTATAACTATAACTTAACTTTTGTTTTTCAAATTTCGTAACAGCTCAATATTTCATTGTATTTAAGAAATATCTCATTTAATACGCCGCTATAGACTTCACGTATAATACAATTCCTCTCGAATAGCAAACAATTTGACATATGCAAATGTAGGCCAACCCTTAGAGTATAATTAAATGAGATCGATTGAGCCGATACCGCGTAGTGATTGACAATTCCGAACCCTGTTGCGTGCACATAGACGTCCGAGCGGCGTGTGGTCGCGTTTTGGCCTGTCTCCGGCTCCTGACAGTGGTCTCATTCTCTAAATAGCATTCACCTACTGGCATTCCAACGGATCTAGGCAACATGTAACACGTGGGTACAGTAACAATAACAACACTGATAGTCGGCACTCTCACCCAGAGTGGGAACCGTTCCATTTCTAGTCAGAATATCTGGATGGGTTAAAAAAATCTCAAGATGCATTACAAATTGAAACAGATATAAAACATACTCATTTAATACTTTATCTTGTGTATTAATACAACGGGATTAGTGTCATATTATAAATTTTAAAAGGGATACCATTTTGCATATTAAATATATTAATAAATGAAAGTTGCTTACCGTTTGGTACTGTTGGTGGTTTCTTCGTCTGGACTCGGGCTGTCGCATTATTAACCTGATATGGGAAGCAAGACAATGATCAGTACATGAAATTTAAAGCGTTAGATGAAAATAATAAAGTGTTAAACAAATATGTGCTCTGTAGATAAGAATAACATTCAATCCTACTAATCCTACTAATATTATAAATGCGAAAATTTTTGTAAGTTTGTTTGTTTGTTACTCCTTCACGCAAAAACTGCGGAACCAATTTTCATGAAATTTAGTACACACAAAGAGACTAATTTGGATTAACACATATGGATAGTTATCCCGAAAAATCGTTCCTGTGCGACCATCAACCACGTGGCCAGCGCCGCGGGCAACAGCTAGTAATTGATACAGTTGTGTGAGTGGGTCTGAATCAGACTAATAGTTGGGAGTGTCATTCCACTTAATTTGCGATTCCTTTGGACAGCGATACAGTGGCCTCAAGTGCACAACAATCATAGTAATTAATAAATTGTCGGTTCTCCCGGTGCCGTTTGTGATGAAATTAATTTTGTTGCGACTGTTTATCAACCATACCCACTCTGATAAAAGTTTAATTGAATATTTGTCTTGATATTATATAAATTATTATCTACTGCGAGGGTAAGGTCAGATTATAGTTATCTTGTGCAAGGGGAAAATTGGAGAATAGCTACTCATGTGAATAAAATTAAAAAGACCAGTGTGTGTGTTTTTTTTTTTCAATTAAAATTAAGTTGGTCATTAAAAATCTGAACAAAATCTATACAAAATAGTAAAATACACATTGTGTACTGTCTTACCTCGACGACATTGAGATGTTTCGTTCTACTCTGTGAGACAGTCTCTCATTCGATCGGCATATTAAATGACCGTCTAGAGAGTAAAGGGATAAAATAAATAAGGTTTGTTTGTGGATTAGTTAAGAGGGCATACTTAGTGCTAATACACGGGGGGGTCCGTGCCGGGCCCGGCTCGGCACTAGCATGGCAGTAACTACAGAGCAGACGAGCGCAGGTTGCGGTGGGCGTGGCGTAGGAGCGGGATGTTATAAGTTACATAGTGCTACGGATGGTATCATTGAATCATGCACACCTCTATCTTTCTGCCCTCAACCACGGTGCCGTGTAGACGCTCTCGTGCTCGCTCCGCATCACCACTATTTGCGAATGTTACAAAACCGAATCCCTGCATGCAAGACAGACAAAACATGCATTAAAAACAGCGTCGCTCAAAAAACAACGTGCAACAAAAATTAACATTTATGCATTGCATATTCTTTATTTAATATTCTAGTATCATCGATTAGATTCCGTTGGTAGTTTGAGCGTAATGTAGCTGAATGGGTACACATAAGCGTTTGGATTACAGTCAATTCATTTGTCGCTCGACCTAGTGGCTTGTTCTGTTTGAAAAGTTCTCATTACTGTGTTCACGACTTCTGCACGTCGCTCGGGCTCTTTTGCTAACTCATTCAAAAGACGCTACTTTTATCAAAACAACTAAAGTTTATGTGTGGAAGTTAGCTGCAATTTGATCTATAAAAGTCATCGCTCATGCAGTGAAACTAAAATATATATATACTACAATTTAGCTAGGGTATTGTTACATTGGATATGAAATATTAAAGAAAATAGCTAATTGGTTGGGGCCCATGATGTTTTTCGGTTTTTAGACTAATATAATTAAGTATCAATTATAATTGTGTGCATGGACTGTACAGTGCTGTATATTCTATTATATAAAAACAAAATTAAAAGCAACCATTTATTAAAGGAACACTATAAAGACACTTTGCATTTTATGACTATATTTTAATTTTTAATAATTCATAATTGTGTTTTTCGTGCTCGGGTAAAATCAAATACAATTGATACATGGTGATAACCCATAGATACAAAAAGCAGCTAGCACAGCACACAATACAGTGGAAGAGACGAGTTGTGAAGGTGGCAAACATGTTGCTGATTGTACGAAACGCTTACACTTAAAAAAGCATGACAGCTCTATTATTGTAACTGACATTCTGGGTGCAATATGAAATATTTGAAAATTGGGCAGAGAGAAAGAGAAGAAGAGATAGATAGAGTGAAGGAGAAAGATAAATAAATATTAATAAAGGAAGCGAGGGCAGCGCGCCCGGCTCGCGATTTGCTGTTGTCGAAGATGCCCGTTACTTCACAAGCTACGCTCCATAGTATAGACGCCATCCGATAGACGAGGAAGACACTAATGACATTCGAATTAAAGCCAAACTAAGTGATGCACCAAAGATACTTCTAGGAAGTATATATTGCGTTATTCATTTAATAACACTGTACTTTAATTAAGGTCAGCGAAGTTAACATGCCCAAAACTAATGAATTATGTTCCCTTGTTAGGAAGCGCATGACTGACAAACTAATTACAATACACTGGACAGAAAAAAGTAAAATAACTAATAATACAATCGTATTAAAACAACCTTTAATTAGACTCATCGTCAAACCTGCACTTGATCATGTAGTACCACTCAATCATGATGAACGCTTTATGGTCATATAACAAAATGTAGCACAGTTTTGACGATGATAATAATTGTATTAGTTGTGAATAATAGAGCTGTCCTGAAAATATGATTTAGAAAATCAGCTGTTATAGTGACGATGCATCATTCTCTAATACTGCAATCCCAATGTGAGGCTTTGAAGAAAAAATAATTTGGAGCTATTATATCAAAAGAGTAAAATACATTTTAGACATGAGCGAGCATGGACTACTGTAGGGGCGGTCACCAAACTGACACAAGGAAAGCAGTAACACGAAAAAGCGGTCAATCCAATCAATTATGTAAAATCACTTTTAAAAATATTACTTGACTATGTAATTTTGGAGGGAAATGAACAAAAATATGTTGTTTTTTGAGAATAATTAAAATATGAGATATTATCAATTATGACCGTTAAATCAAGGTATAACCAATGAAATATTTCAACTGCCATCAAAAATATCCTCATCATTACTATCTAAAAGTTAAAGTTATAAAGGCATATATAAGTTATAGAGTTGTATAAAAATATGTCATCGGTTTATTAAATATATAATTACTGTTTTTAGTTTCAGCATTTAATATATATTATTAAGAAATGATAATATACAATGTAATTAGAGATACTGCACCAAACATTAAAACCAAGAATATGCTATGAGAGAAAGAATGTTTAATCACGATTAATACTTTAAGCCCATTTGCCTTATATCTGGTTAAACGTATAGAATTACTTATTACGAATGGAAAGATGTGATTTAAAATCAAAAACTATAGTTTAAATAAAGTAGTGGATAATATTACAGTTTGGGCAGCGATAAATTATATCAACGATTCCAAGCTGTTACATTACAGTATCAAATTATAAGTTTAATCAACGTTTTATTCAAAATATTATAAATAACAACTTGAAATTGTTTGTATCTTATCAATATTTAATTTTACAATAGTGGAAAGTATGCATTGGCTGAGATAGCTTATAAATATTAGACAAAACAAAAATTTTGTAAGTTGTTTAGATTGTAGCATTATATTAAAACAGTCTGTATGATTTTTATTTAACTATGTATAACGATTTTTAAATGTTCAAACAAACAGTCAAAAGTTTTTTTAGTATAGATTATTTGAAGTGTGAAATCTTGAAATAATATCTATTTGTATTAATATCTATTTACTTAAAAAAAATTAAGCAATAATATTTTTATCTGTAAATGGTTTTGAGAAGAGTAGAGTTTAATATAATAAAAATGTCAAATAATTGTTTATCTAATATCTATTTGAGCTTCTGACTGCACATCTTTGTATTTATTTGCGTCAATACGTCTGCTCATGTTATTTGAAAATGATAAGCTTAATTGCTTTTTGGTACTATCTGTACAATAACGTTTGGGTCAAACAAATTATTAAGAAGTGTTTGACTTTAAATGCATACATTCCAGACATCAACAAAAGAAGCAATAAATATATTATCGTAATTGTAAAGGTCGAAATAAGTGAACTTGTTTATCAGAAAGATGTATATACAATAACAAATCACATTTATTGTTTCTTTACTAATCATATAAATAAACAGAAATTAAAGTGGCCACCGTGAAATTCGTGAGTGAATTTCAGGGAGCCACTCCAGTGTTTTTTATATAAGTAATGTACGTGCTCACCTTGGAACCTCGCTCATTGAAGATAATTTCAACGTCAAGTATAGTGCCATATTGCTGAAATACAAAATATTTCCTATTAAAATATTTCGCTTGCTGACACAGACCCACGCTCAAGCCTAGAGGTACTACAAAAGAAATGTTCTATCCACACTAATCTCACCTTACACAGACAGAAGCAAATTATATATTGGAACAGACCGAGGCCCTTTTGCATAAGCATTTCGCTCATTATTTTTCACCTCCTTATCGAAATTTTTCTTCATCTTTTCAAGTTCATTACTTAACGTTAATTGAAAAGCACCTTGTGAGTGTTTTTTTTATAAAACCTTTGATTTTAGCTATGTTCAACATTATATCGAGTATGTCACTCTACAATAAATAATAACAAAAAAATGGATATGACACTATACAAATATTCTGCGTTTATGTTATTTAGATGAGGCACATTCCTCTCGCAATCCCATAATTCGAGCGTGACTAATATTATGTACAGCGTACATCAAAACATGCCGTGCAAGTTAATACGCACCCCAAACATATTTCTCAGGTCTGGATCTCTAAATCTGAAGGGTATGTTGGAGACGTGGAGCCGCTTCGGTTGTGAGGCTTGCGAAACAGGGACGAGGGTCTTATCGGCGGGCGCGGGCGGTGCGGCGCCGGCGGCTACGGCTGCGCTGACGGCTGCGGCCGCCGCGTGCGCCGCCGCCGCTTGCTGAGCCACTGCCACTGCCGCCTGCTGTGCTACAACTGCCGCCACACTTACTGGCGTGCTTTCTTCATTTGACTCTCCTTCACTTTGCTGAAAACATACACGTGCCAGCTAAGGTAGACAATAACGATTTTAATATTGTCCATGGCTAGGGTTGCCAGGAAGCCATAGCCAATAATCGGCCGGACCTACGAATTGGGTGTTAAATTTGATGAAAAAGGTCAGACACCCTGCACAGTTAAGGATTTTATATATTAATTTAAAAAAAATGAACGTAAAACGAAACTTTTTGTTATATTACAATAGATCTTCCTAAATTCTAATTAAAACGATCCGCGCAAATTTTGAAATATAAAAAGCTTAAAAGAGTTTTGGTCGACCAGGCAATCCATACATGACAATTTTAAATTTGAATCGAAATATAATTAAGCCGCCTTTAAAAAAATTATGTAATATTATGCAATTAGTAATCTCCCTCAATTTTAAGATTACTCACAACATAAAATAAAATTGGTCATATTGGTCCTTAGAAATTGGTATGTAGATGGACGGTTGGCCCTACAAAGAGGATTCATTAATTTTTATTTGTCTGTATCCAAAACAACTAACTTTAACAGTGTAATCTGTTCAAATGTGTCTAATCCAAAGGCCAGATATAAAATAAGTCCAGCATATTTTAAAAAAATATATGAAATCAAGGTGCACTTCTTCGTCTCCATAATTCTACCGTAAATTCCGGTTCTTTCCCATATTTAAGAAAAAACCAAGGGTCCGCTTTTAAATTAAATTATATTAAAAATGGGTTGCCTAAGAAAATATTTATATATAAATATTGATAGCATATTTTTAATAATATATTTTTAATTTATCACATTTTTTTCAGACAAACGTATTTTGCAATAAAACAGCACATTCATGCAAGCTGCAAACGACTGATTACTACGTTTTGTTAAATTTTGTAGGTAACATATCGGTTAATGTTTTCAGGAGCTCGTTAATTGCACCCTGTTGACCCTGTCTCACTACCGCAGTGGTTCAAGAACGGTGCATAATATTTGTTCCACATCCCCAGGAATGAAGGATACTCGTCTTCTTGTTTTTAGGATCGTTCCCTATATATCATACTTATTTATATCGCACACAGTCTACTAACACCAAAATTAGTAACAATCGAAGGATACGTTATAAGTTATGCGTTTGCAAGTTTCACTATACGTTCGAGAATCATTTTTATAAGAAAAAGGTGCCCCAGGTGCAGCAGCTCGCTCGATTTGATTCCCCCGTCTTACATGTGGATTGGACATATGAGATGCGACGAAGTGAAGACGCCGCGACGAAACATAAGCGATCATTATCACAAAAACAAAATAAAATATTTTATCAGACGCATCTTCTGAGCTCACACAATATCTTTGCTAAAAATAAGTACCTGGATGATGGTATTTTATTTTTGGTAAGTCATGTTTTTTTTTTGAAAATGTATTTAGGTACAAATTGCAGAAGTCCTGACTATGGACTAGTTTTTAAATAAATAATAAATTGGAAAAAAGGAAATAAATATCGGAACAGACTTTCTGATTTTGGCCTATGTCAGCCCAATTTTCAAGTATCTCAATCTTTGCCTGAAAACACGGCTAAAACAAAGTTTTCTAAAAATGAAACTAGATCAATTTATAGCCACCAAAACCACGAGATTTAAAAAAAATATATATATTTATAAATACTATTTGCATTGATCATTTAAATTAGTATATAATTTGTAGAATTAAAATATTAAACTGCCTATATAAGAACTAAAAAAGTTTTTAAATTTCAAAGTTCGAATTCGTTTTCTATTTAGGTTATTGGCATAGTAGACTTAACTTTTTAATAGGTTATAGGAAAACTTAGTGAGAAAATTACACATTACAAACTATGAAAGAATAACAAACTTACTGAGCTATTATTTTGATTTTCTATGGAGTTTTGTGTGTGCGGTTGTGCTGGCTGCGGAGAGAAGTTGTTCGGCGGTAAGGGGGCTGTGGTGGGCGGCCCCTCGCTCTTGACCAGCGGGGGCTGAGGTGGCGCGGCGGGGCCCGTCTCCGACTTCACGCCGGAGAGGTCGCCGTTCGCCGCGTACTGCGCTGCCGCCGCTGCCGCAGCCGCCGCCGCATTGAACGGGGTCGCCATACCCGTTCCCACCATGTGCTGGAAATAGAGAAGAAACAACATCAGAAAGGTACATAAAACATTAGTGGGTGCGCAAATACCGCAATTAAGACCTTATAGAATCTGATTGAAAACAATACCACTCCAAAAGGCTTTCTAGTATTCCCATATTAATCATGACAAAATGCATCGACCTTGAAGTGGTAGGCAAAGGTACAACCAAGGCAATCACAACTAGTTGAATACATTAAGACCCACAATGTGATAAGTGGCAAGCTTTTAAGCCGGGCAAAGTTGTTTTTATAATAAAATTGAAAAAAACACTTAAAATACTTATATTACGAGTGTAGATCCAAAAGTTCGTGGCCTAACCTACATGGAGCTATGACATTTTTTTAAATTCTACCGTCATTTGTTAGTAAGTGTCATATTGATTTATTGTGCGCAGTTTCATTCCGATACTGCACAACACAAATTTTCTGTGATTATTTGTTTGAAGTATTTTCAATAATGGAAAAAATTGAACACCGTGCAGTCATTAAGTTCTTCAATAAAAAAAGCCTATCACCAAAAGACATCTATCAAGATATGGTGAGCACTTTGGGGGAGTCTGCTCCATCGTATTCCAGTGTCAAGAAGTGGGTAGCTGAGTTTAAGCGCGGTCGTGAGAGCATTAAAGATGATCCTAGGAGTGGAAGGCCTACCAACGAAAGAAAACATCGATAAAATTTGTGATCTCGTACTGGGTGACCGACGTTTGACCATTAATAAGATAGCTGAGATAACAAACATTAGTTATGGCCGGGTGCAACACATAATAACGGAAGAGTTGGGGTTCCATATGGTTTCTGCTCGCTGGGTCCCGAGGTTGCTTTCAGCTGAACAAAAACGAGTTCGATACACAATTTCGCAAGACTGTGTGGAACTTTTTGAGGCTGATCCCGAGGACTTTTTGTCTAGATTTGTTACCATGGATGAAAGCTGGATTCACCACCATACTCCTTAATCAAAGCAACAATCCAAACAGTGGAAAAGATCAGACTCTCCTACACCGAAAAAGGCTAAGGCTTTGTCAAGCTTTGTCGACTAACAAAGTCATGGCTTCTGTTTTTTGGGATGCGAAGGGCATTATTTTTGTAGATTATTTACCGAAAGGTCAAACTATAAATTCAGTTATTATTGTAACCTTTTACGAAGACTCCGGGAAGAAATAAAAGAAAAAAGGCCGGGAATATTGCGTAAGAAAGTTTTATTTCATCAAGACAATGCACGTGTTCACACTTCGGTTGAAACAATGTCTGTAATCCATGATTGTGGCTACGAATTGCTGCCCCACCCACCTTATTCGCCGTATTTAGCCCCCTCGGATTATCATTTATTTCCAAATTTAAAAAAAACACTTGGGTGGCTCGAAATTTTCGACCAAAGATGAGGTGATAGTCGCAGTAAACGACTATTTCGCCGACCTTCCGGAATCATTTTTTCCGAGGGGATAAACAAGTTGCAGGTCAGGTGGAAGAAGTATGTTGAGCTAGATGGAGACTATGTCGAAAAATAAAAATAAATTTAGACCCACTTTTCTTTCATTTTCTTGGTCGGGCTTAGAACTTTTGGATCCACCCTCGTACATATTACGTCTATATAATATAATCATTGACAATTTACGAAATGAGTGCAAATGATTTCAATATTACTGGTGATAAAAAATTTTGTCAACTAGCACACGACAGTAAAAAAATGGAAGTAACCTGTGTATCAAAAACATTGCCTACCTGAGTGATTGATCTTAAGCTTATTGCACAAGGTAGTTTATTAATTAAAACTAAACTGAAACACGATGAGAGTACACTGACAGTACTACGAAAGTACAGGCAAAGTAGTGGTACCAACCCAAGTGAATTGATGTACAATTGAAACTTTTTAATTTTTTTCTATTTTAAAAAAAAATACATACTTGTAATATTTAAGTGGTAGTCTCCGACACCCTTTCTTTGAATGACGAACAACTAATTATCTTTGTCTTTATATAACACTACGATGATCGTGGGCGAATCGTTCTTGTCGAAGACATTATTAACGAATAAACGAGTTAGTTAAAAGCCATATTTACACAACAAGTAATTACACAGTACTTATACATGTGAAAGATAAGAGGTTATTTTCATTAACATATTAATAAGGACGTAAGGATGTGTTTACGTTTTGTAATGAGGTCTGCTTAACCCTTTCAGAAACAATTCAACTTTGAAGCATAACCAATTGTGAATTAACAAAAGTCGGTAAATTTTACTCTAAAATTAATGAGTTCTTTCTAAGCTGAAATTTAGTGGTTTATTTTGTATAACCAAAGTGGAATAGAATAAAGGTAGGAAAACCTAGAAAGGTATCTAAATCTAAATCTACTATCAAACATATTTAAACATTATATACTAAAAAAAATAGAACTAATATTCATGTGTTACAAACGCGTTTCTGTGGCTTAATAAACTACCTCTTCCCGACAGTCATTTAGTATATATGAAATTAAATTTATATGAAAAGAAGAGGAACAATTGAAAATATACTATAAATGCAGTAACACTGCACAAAACCGACTCCAATTTCAATATATTGGGATCTTAGTTAGTTCAGTTGTTGGACTTGATTGCATGAGGTCCCGGGTTCAAATCCTGGGTCGGGAACAAAAGGAAAATTGGGTTTTTCCAATTTTCTAATAAAAAAAAAGTTGCTCGGGATTGGATTTGTGCCCGGTTGTCGATAGGCTTGCCACCTATCACATTGTGCGACTTAGTGTCTTCGGCAAGCCGTGGGTACCTTGGTTGTGCCTCTGCCTATCTCTTCGGGGATATGCGCTTGAAGATACTTTTTTTTAAATTTCAAAATCATGATTTAGTTTGATCATCTTTTAATTCAAACAACCAATTAGGATTTATAATAATTTATTTAACGTTGGTCTTTGACAGCTTGATGTAGTCGCATTCTGTTTTTGGGAGCCGTTTGGAAATAACTAACGAAAGCGACTGGACTTTCAAAAAAACTACCGCGTGCATACAAGAGTTTTTTTTTATTTTTTTTTAGTAAACAATTAAGTACGAAAGAACGTCAAAAATAATTCATGTAATGATAATGGTCGTAGAGGCAAACGTCTAAAAAAAATGAACGAAACGAATTTTAGAATATCTGAAAACACAAGTGAGTGGGACCAATAGAGACAGCCAGTAAAAAAACTTCAAAAATAATTCACTAAAAGATAATGGTGCTGGAAGTTGACGTCCAAAACGACAGCCAGGCCAAATTTTAGAATAGCTAAAGATCACTGCCAGCATCAGTTAACAGATCGGACACAATACTGACAGTGTAAATAATTCTAAGTCGGATCCTCGGCCATCAGGAGCAATATGGATCAAAGTGATCAAACGAAGCGAAACGTACGTTGAGTTTTTAGTAGTGTGTGTATTGTTGGTGCTAATAAAACAGTTTAGTGGTGTGTGTTGTGTGGAGCTGGATATATTTGGGAGTTTTAGCTTCCGGCAAGTCCAATTCATTCATAGTGCACTATTTTGTCTGTTTCGTCAAGCCATAATACATATATTTTTTATAAATGTCCAAAGAAAGTGGTTTATAATTACAGAGAGCACGCGAAAACTTATCAAATTATGTTTCAGGGACGCAGTTACTAATCCTGTCCCAATAAATAAGCCCACCACTTACAGTTGACGTTTCTGGGCTACACGGATCGAAATATTGACACTGGCCGGCCGTGCCAACTCACGAGCGGCACCGCACCGGCGCATTCTCGAAATGCGTATCCGACATCAATCACACTCCCTACTTGTTACGTGCATCTTAAGATATTTATAATTTTAGCATTGTAATAAAAATATAATGCAAAAAACTTAAGGGAAACAAAAATTATGGCAATTATATGGATGTGAATTATGTCTGCGACGATAACGTTATTCAATTCTGACGAATTTTACACCGCCCGCCATGCAATTTTGCATTCTTATTTTACAGTGTTTAATTTTTTTATGGAAAGACTAACCAACTGCCAACCTTTTTACAGTGTTCATCCCTAGAATGCCCGAAAATGTTTTAACGGTTAATCTGGTACTTAGGGCCACGAAGTGATACAAAAAAAAATAATTGTGAAAACTGTTCCAGCAATTCTCGAGTTATAGAAGTTACAACAAACTCGATTTTATTCTACACATATATTTGTAAAAAAAATGTTTCTATGACCATTACTCGAATCCAACACTTTGAATAACTCCATATGGTAGTACAGGTGCTAAATGTGAATTTACCTACGACCGACCTACTAATATCCAGTTTGAAGTCAGTAATGTATTTGTAGACGTACATGTTTACGCTTTCATCTTACGCGTAAAAATGGAGTTTCGGAGTGCAAGAATAAAACGACTGATAGAACAATGATCGGATGTAAGGATTGGGGTGGAGGGCGGGCTTTGAAGAGGAAAGGAAACTCGGATGACCACTACAATTAACAGCTAGCCTTTATAAAAACCCAAGTCACGTACAAAGTGTCGAAATTATTTTTTTTCATCCGCGGCGTAAAAAGAGAGGCTCTTTCTGCTGTGGGTTAAAAAAATTGACTAAGTTTGACGTGTCTCTGTGGCATCGTTACTTATGAACAGATTTCTTTGCGAAAGCTTATGTCATCGAGAGGGTTTTTAGCTACATTACATTGTAGGTTTTGTTGATGATTATTGAAAATGTTTAATTTTAGTGTTATTTAACTTCGGTATTTCAAAAATTTATGGAGGGCCTGAATTTCAAGGTATAAACCTAATGGCCCTCCACCACATTGTTTCGAGTAATCAAACAATTAAACCTAACATGTCAATTTGTGCCGGCTACGCTCGGATGGTAATTTTTTGACAATAAATTGAGATGTAAGCTATCCTAAGCTAAGATCTAGTAGTATTTCAAGTTGGATCAAACTACACAAGGAGTGCAATTTCAATTAAAAGCGGTTAAGTAGTTTAGGAGTCCATCACGGAAAAACACTGTGACGCGTAATTTATGTACAATTAAATTAAAGTACCAGCCATATTTTGAGAAACCATTTGAGATAATTAAAAAAATAAAAAATATAATGTTTTTGCAACGCAAAATACATGATGCACGGTTATAACTTAATCATTTGCAGGCTGGTTATGTCATGAGTTGTACAAGTTGTACTCGTAGTTGTACAAGTTTTTTGCGGACTGTTTTAAACAAATAAATAAATAAATGATAGTAATAATATGTGTAAGTATATATGGCAATAATATTTAAAATGCAGTAACATTATAGCCTTTATCCTTATATCAAAATTTGGCCGGTCCTTTCAAAGAAACCCTGTATATTAAGATAACACATTAGCCAATTTTAGCTAATTTTTAATTTTAATTAAATTTTCCCATGATTTAAACAAAGAAACCCTGTATATTAAGATAACACATCAGCCAATTTTATCTAATTTTAAATTTTAACTAAATTTTCCCGTGACTTAAACAATGAGCCCCTTTTTATTATTTTCGGACTTTAATGACTATGTGACACTTTATACATTGTATTTTAAAGATTTTTGCGTGTCTAAATTTTTCATTAACATGGCCTAATTGGCCGTAGAAAAACGAAATGGAGAGTATAATTCATAGGAAAATTTGCAATGCGCATTTTATTTTGCTGTATACCTACTATCGGCTATTTTTTATCAACCAAAAAGGTAACAAAAAACATGACCTCAATATTATACATCTCAGACCAATGATATCTTAACTTTTTGAGGTACTTTTATGTATTATAAAAATAAACATCCTTTATAAGCAAAAGCATCGAATGTGTGAACAATCTGCATACCGCTATTTGATAGTAGCTTTTTAAGTCACCTTGGCGTGTAGGGGAAACAGTTTCTTTAAGCTTAAGAAAGGCTCTTAATATTCTTCTTAATATTCTTAATATAGAATATTGTAGTATGGATATTCGTATGATGAGAGACTTTTAAAAGTCTCGACCTGAAAGACAGTCAAGATGATGATAATGAATCAGCACAATATAATTTTAAAATTATCATACTAATGATTTCTGATATACTCTACAAATAATTTAACCTTTGATTGTTACCGCTGCTTTTACGTTAATGATTGCCACAGTGGTTTAGCAAAACGCATACTCCGTTATGGAGAAAATTACTTATTTGACATATTATTACAGTGGTACTATTTGAATTATGCGCTTCGGCTATCTTCGTCAAGCTTCGGAAATCCGAATGTATTTTAAAGATATCTATACAGAGTTGTTATTACATAATTATTCATTTCGCTTAAATTTAGGTTAGGTCTGCCAAATTAAAAATAAAAGTATAAAGAGTGAAAAGTGTAAATTTAAATGGGTAGTAAGTACTGTACGTTACACGTATTCCTGATCCAACGTTATACCTATTTTAAATAATAGAATTTGAATATGTACAATCAGATCGAAAACATTATTATTATTAAAAGAAAAAAACCCGAATGCACACAACTTAATCGCAATATTACGGAAATCTTTCTTTAACTCATATAAAGTATCTTCACGCCCATATCCCCGAAGACGTAGGCAGAGGTAAAACCAAGGCACCCACGACTAGCCGAAGATACTAAGTCCCACA
>NJDC01000036.1:142216-156386 GCA_002245475.1 Calephelis virginiensis | reverse complement strand
AGCTAGTAATTTTTTGTCAGTCATAATTAGTTGTCCTACGGTATCGATATTAGATTCAATAATAGCAGTCGCCGAACTCCACCTTTAACATCATGGAGATGATCTCGTCCATATCTAAAATCTCCGAATTACAAACACACAGAGAACAGATGTTATTTCGTCACGAAATGCCAGGTGAAGTCTTTGGCATTTAACTCTCTTGTTGACTTAAGGCGCCGCGAAAATACCCCGTAAAGATATGTATGTGTGTTGAGCGCCTCGTTGGTCGAGTGGCTAGCGTATACGCCTAACTACACTGACCAACCGCGAGGCTTGGGTTCGATTCCCGACGGGGGCAGGCATTTGTGTGATGAACATTTAGATGTCTACATTTCCGGGTCTGGGTGCTTATTTAATTTATTCTGGTATCTATTTAAGTATTTCTATTTATTAGTATCGTTGACTAACACCCATAACACAAGCATATAATTTGCTTACTTTGGGGTTAGATTCAATTTGTGTACATTGTTGTCCAGTGATATTTTTTTAGTGATATTTATTTATTTATTTATAAATTAAACCCAGCAACGTGTCAGTGCCAGTTACTCTTTAGAAAGTACTTGCTTGTTGTAACTAGCCTTCCGGGCGTCATCGTAAAGAACTATCAAGTTTTTGTATTATAATGTAAAACCTTACAAATAAATACAGACTAAAATAATCCGAGTTAGATTGAAACTTAAATTGCGGACAAGATAAACTTTAAGCAAACTATCCAGAAGTTAGCTAAACTGTTTGTAAAACAGTTCCCACCGCTTACATTTTAACTCATTTCTTTTAGTAAAATGTTTGGTGTATTTATGACATACTGTTTAGTTTTACATGCTTTTACAATCTGTTTAGTCGCTTCTTCGTCTGAGTAGAATAGTTTCAAACAAACTTTCATCCCCGTTTTAGTTCTTTGGGGAATGATTTTTTGAGAGACGTTTAAACTCGGCTCCATAATATTTTCCAAACTAATATTATATATATCAAAGTTTGTTTGTCTATCTGTCTTTTGCTATTTCACAGCTAAATCATTTTGGTGAAATTTGATCTGCATATAGCTAAAGATCCGGATTCGAAAATATTAAAAAATATTAGCGTTCTGCACTTTTCCTACACATAATCTATATATGTGCCAAATTTCATACTTCTCAGTCAGCACAATTCTCGTAAAATTGGGGTCCAATGTTTTTGCTTCACGTATTAATACATAGATTACTAGCTATTCCGGCGAACTTCGTTCCGCCCGTTCAGTTTGTATAGGAAAAATTTAAATGTCGTTTTTCCGCTGTTGTAATGGATAAAATGTACGCCATGTTCTTCTTCCGGTTCTAAGATACCAAATTTTTCAGCCTAATCGGTTTCACTATCACGACTTTCTTTTATATGTATGTAGACGATTCATCTTTCGTAATATTTTTTTTTTGCTTTTAAGGTGTATTCTGCGATTCGGCTATTTAGCTGACCTCTCGTCTGTCACACGTAGTCTAAGGGGACATGTCAAAAAAAATCACAAATTTGCAAGAGGTTGCAAAAAGTGCAGGCTTCCTTATTTATTTGACTTATTTTGTTTATTTTTGACCTCATAACTTTTATTATAAAAAACATTTTATTTGAGAGTTGGTGGTGCTCATTACTTGGACATAATATGTTTCTAGAATGTGAAGAATGGTTTTTTAGTTACATTTAATTCAAATTTAATTTACATCGATTACTTACATACATTTTTATTTCATTATTGCATTTCATTTTATTGAAATGCGTTTCAATTTTGAAAACAGATAAGTAACCAGTCGGCCATTGTAATTTTTAATAATTGATAAAATATCTTAGCAACAAAACTGTTGTGAGCTTCTCTCTATCCATAGATAGTGCCAGAAAGACAGTGTCATGTTCCATTCCGAAGCACCCTCCGGCAGCCGCTACCACGGCCAGACGACAGCGACGGATCTACATCTATGATGTCTATAGGCCACGACTATATATAAGCACCAAGAGAACCGTGTGCTTTTTCGCCATCTTAACATATATATAGAAAAGCTATTAAAACGTAAAGTAGTTAAAAGTAGGGAGTATATGACCAGGAGACATACATAAACTTCTTAATCTGTTATCAACAATTTCCAGCGCTAAGAACAGGGTATATAGGATAGGGTAATAGAATAATACTCGTACTGTCAGATCCATACTACTACTATAAATGTGAAAGTCTGTCTGATGTACATTCACGGCTAAGCCGATATTCCAATTTTTATAAAATAGAATTTGCGTATTATTAAACTTTAAAATAAGAACAAAACCAACGATCAGTCCTTTCTAACACCAAAAATTGATATCTATTTAAAAATGACAGAAAAAGCAGTTAACGTATGTAAAAAAATATAACAGTCAAATATATAACCCATTACTTTATCTCTTTTAAATACCAGAATTTCATATCATCCTTACTTTCAAAAGTAAGTATACGTATACTTATTTCATACAACCGCCGCCTACCTATAATGGGGATGAAAATTTATATGAAACTCATGCTAAAGAGAACCGATAATATCCCACCCAAGTTTCGAAACTATTCTATGCTGACTAATTCGCGGGTAAATAGCTTGTTTTATATAACGAAGCTTAAAAAGCGTGTCAAATGGAACTATTTGACCTAGTTCTACGATATTTTGCTAACGCGGAACGTTTGTTCTGACGAAGCTACATGTTCAGTGTCATTATTCCGCCCAAACATTGTTCGGACTACTGAAATGTTTCACGAAGATTTTTCAGAAAACACGGATTTTTAGAGTTACATTCATATAAGGACTGATTTCATAGAACATTTTGCAAATCGAGTTTATTGAAACTAAATTTATTGTAAACGAGTTAAGTTACATGTAGTGACCCCGTTTATAAATAAGATACGGCAAGTAAAATAAAATAATAATAAATATTCCTAGACAAGTTACACAAATTGTGTTTAACCTCAAAGTAAGCAAATTATATGCTTGTGTTATGGGTGTTAATCAACGATACTAATACATAAAAATACTTAAATAGATACCAGAATAAATTTAATAAGTGTTACGCTACCTACTCGACCAACGAGGCGTTCAAAAATTGACAACATTTTCTTACCACGTCAAAAAGTTTAATAATAAAATATTTACAATAACCAAAATGGCTTTAATAAAATTGACACGATCGACACTAATGACAATGGACTAAACGTTAATCGGGTTTAAATTCGACAATAAGGCACCGCCTAAGTTATCTTTTTTATTATTTGCAAATATCTTGAAAACATGGTTACATAACTTGATGGAAGTTGCAAGTAATATTTTACTTTATACTTACTTTGCCCAACTAAGGACATGATATTAAATTTAAAAGTAAAAGCACTTAAAAAGCGGACATTGGTGGTAATTTTATTGCGCACTCACTAAACTAATTTTAAGTTATCGCTATCTTCTTTCAACGAAAGTAACAGAAAGAGACAAACATAACACAAGCATATAATTTGCTTACTATGCGGTAAAAAAAAATTAGACCGTACACGTCATTTTTACAGATGTTTAATCTATCACTCGGAAAACGTTGATTAAAAACATTACAATTTGACATGACCATACTAATCTGACATGTCTAAGACGTTCCATCTCTTTTGTTTTTGTTTCATTTGAAAAAGATAGCATGCATCTAAAATAAGTTTAGTTAATGAACAGCAGAATTACCACCATTGTAAGTTAGGAAAGTAACAAAAAATGCTAATATTGTTATAATTAATGCTTGCTTACTGCACTACTTTTTACATTTATAGCAAAAGACAGCAAACACTCGGCTCCGCTAATGCTATAAGTTAACCATAGCCTAAAGACACCATAGATATTGTAGGTGCGTCGCTATCCTGTGCCGGAGTGTTAAGCCAAGTATGTAAGACTACCAGGTACCCTACCGTCCGAGCCGAAACATGACACTGTCGTTTTGGCGGCAAGAATAGGCAAGGCGATGGATGCCTTCCCAGGCGAGTTACATTCTGCCACCAGTAAAAGTTTTATCATTATCAAAAATCTAAAAAAATTCACGGTGAGGCATAAATCCTAAATTTTTACATATGTAACGTTGGCGGGAGTTTGGAGTAACATTTTATTTATTTTTCCTTACAAAACGTAATCACACGGTTGAGAAAATATTGCGTGACGTAGAAAATTGTGATCATTTCCGCTCCCGTTGATAAGGTTTCTATTTCTCGTCACACACTTAACAGTATTCCGAGAATTAAAAAAATAAGGTTTTTCATACACGCGCTTTAAATTGTACATATGGCAGAAATTTAAGGTGGCGGCGATGAATGAACGCTTTAAATAAAAGCAATTTTTAATGATCGACATCCTCATTCGATGGAGGGTTAGAAAACGCCTAACGTCACTAAACATAGACAAGATTTCGATTCCATTTGCAATTAGGAAAGTCCTTTATGTAATGAACATAGACTTACCGAGAGAAAAAAATCATTAATTATCACAAAAAATTATTCGATTGTATTGTCATTCCGACTAATATAATTTTAAGTGGATGTCGTTTCATTTTAGGTACAGATTTCTCTTGTATATAAATAAAAGAATTTCATTTTTGTTACACTATTTACAACTCAAAAATGGCTGAACTGATTTGGCTGAAACTTAATGAGGTGGTAGCTTAGCACCAGGGGAAAGACATACGAAACTTATCCCGTCCGTTTGCGACAAAGCTAAGAAAAATAACATTTTAATTTTTCCCATACAAACTGGACTGGTAAAACAAATTTCGTCAGAACAGCCAGTTAAATATATGTAAAATAATTTTCTTTACAGAATTTTTAAAATGAAATGTACCTGTAATATTGATTAATTCTTTACTATTATTACTTACTCTTTATTTCTTATTCGAAGACTATGTTACGATATGATTTAAGTAGACTTTTTCGCCATGCATGACAGTTAATACAATCTGGCCGTAGTTTCTTATCTAAACAATTGACTATGTTATTATAATGTAGTTAAATGTATCTAAAAGCTGTTTATTCTTAATTTTTGCAACTATGGAACATATAACAAAACCTTTACTCTTTGACATTCCACATAGCCTTACGCATAGATATGTATAAAGTTAGAGCTCTTACACACGGACGGCATGTCACCAACAGCATAGGTAACTGCAGCCGTCGACGCGTCGGCGGCAGTCGTCGACACACGTCCGCGTCAGTCATCGACGCGTCGACTGCTGCCGTCGACAGGCATCAACGCTTGCCGTCACAACTGCAAGCGTCGCCATTTGTCTGCCGCACTGCCACCGCGCGTCGATGACTGCCGCCGACGCGTCGATGACTGACGCCGACGTGTGTCGACGATTGCAGCTACCTATGCTGTTTCTGACTTGCCGTTCGTGTGTAAGAGCTCTTAGATCGTACGCCACATACGTATGGCTGTCACACAAAACAGAATATTGTTTTAAGTACCTACCTAAAGATTGACTTTCCGTCTGCCGTCGCCGCCATCTTAACTGATATTTTATTCGCCCTATTGAAATCATTCCGTTTTCTGCACCATTACTTATATTTACTTGGTTCTTTAAATACAAAGAGCCTTTGGATAATGTGCGTAATACTTTTCTAGATTTGCAGTAAGGTAAATACCACCGAGTCAAACTCTTCAAAAAAAAAGAATAGTATTCATTGGTTAATAATTTCATTTATTTTTGTAGTAAGTTTAAGATATTACACATGTAATGGATCTCAGTAGTCTAAGAGGTATCTAGTTTTGTATTTGTCAGTTTAATGTTTAGTTCCCTGTTTTTCTCTTCATAATCTACTCCTGACAATTACATACGCGACAAAAAATAATTAGCAAAACTATTACATCTGTTCAGGGCTGATACGATGACCACGCAAAATAGGGATTCATTTTTAAATAAGTAGATTATTTTGAATTTAAATTAGATATTTATTAATTAATAGGTTATTTTCAGATCCAAACCTAGTTTTAATCTTGTGAGATGCTACAGAAAATCCGACAATCTAAAAAACATGTTATTTATCCAAAAGCCAATGAATCAAATCGAATTACTCAGGTTTTTTCTAAGGGTGTTGTTAAGAGCCTCCGCAACCGACGTCTATATGTGAAAAGAGTTATTAATGTGGAGGATGTCAGGCAGGTCTGCAAAGGATAACGACTTTTGGTACTTGATACTTTCTGCTTAACCCGCAAGCGACTTGACCTGAAGACGAGTAGAAATATAAATAGAACAGTATACGCATGGGGCACTTGCGATGAGTCTATAAATAAAGCAAATTGTATTTCATATTATACATTATACATTTATAGCATTATACATTTATATTTATAAGAGTTTGACATGAGGAGCAATTAAACCCAAGTACCCTTGTACGCTAATATATTCAGCAATAGAATAGAAATCTTTTTATTTAATTTCGATTAGATACATTTTTTTTTAATTTATTTATTGAAAGATACATACATACATACATATCTTCACGCCAAGTCCCTTACGGGGTAGGCAGAGAGTATCGAGTGCCAGACCTCACAATCCTGACAAACCTGTCTTGCTTCCTTCGCATTCATAACCCTTTTCATACAAACACGCCGGTTTCGGAGACTCTTGATACCACCCTCGGATAATATCCGATTGATCTGATCGTGAAATGTCAGCCTTGGTCTCCCCGGGTACGTAGGTATTCAGATGTAGATCCATCCACATTCGCATTGTATTTCTGCTTTTTTATTGAAAGATCTTTCACATAACCGGGAAGTTTATTGTAAAAAATGTACACTGTGGTGCAAACAGAATGGCTAACTCTATTAAAAAGAGACAGTTGGACAGTAAGATTGTTTTTATTCCTTATATTCACACGATATATCTACTCCTATGTCACAATTTCTTTGAAATGAACCTAGTCTTCTAAACATGTAAGTACCAAATTTTTTAATATATACTAAAGTTACAATTAAAATGTTAATTTCTTTAAATGTTTCACTCAGGGGAACTCTTGGCCCTAAGTCATATGGCCGTCTTTTGTAAAACAAATATATTTACTTCGGCAGAACTTCTTCAGAGAAGAATTTCGTATGAAATGATGCTGTGAAAAAATAAAATTTTGTGTAAAAACCAATAATCTATTTCTATTTATTTTTTCACAAAATACTGTAGAGACGTTACAATAGTTTGCATTATTTATGCCTTTCAATATTGGATTAACCTTTGAACATAGACAAAGTTTGCACATCCAGCATTACCAACTATAGCAGACTCCGCAACTTTAGAAAAGCTGTTACATCCAGTTCGGTTAAAATTTTGCGCTACGGGTAGTGTTGCATTTAATATAAAAGTCATTCCCTGAAGTATTTCGCGTATATTTTAGAAACAAAATTTTTACGTAAGTTACATACAACGTAAATTCTTTCAGATATAATAAGTGCAACCATAGCTGATTTCGTTTTAAATAATGATAGGTTCTTAGCTTATAAAAATAAAGTATTTTCTTCGTGTTCCCTGGTATTGAGATCAAGACTTGGTGGTAACGGAGTACTCTCGTTAAAATAATAAAATTTAATATTCGCTCTGAAATGACCGATTTTCTCTACAATTTTTGTAGTGAAAAAAGGTGCATGTGACTATAAATGGATAGCAGCATCTTTAGCAGTTTTAGAATTTTTGTTTTTTGTTATCACCTCTGTGGTCTAGCGATTCAGTTGTTGAACTTGACTGCTTGAGGTCCCGGGTTCGAATATCGAGTCGGGCAACAAAAATAAACTTGGGTTTTTCTAATTTTCTAATATAAAAATAATGTTGCTCGGGATTGGAAATGTGCCCGATTGGCGATAGGCTTGGCACCTGTCACATTGTGGGACTAAATGTCTTCGGCTAATCGTGGGTGCCCTGGTTGTGCCTCTGTCTACACCATCGGGAATACAGGAGTGAAGATACTTTTTTTTACTAAGTATAGGGGTTCCAAGGGGTAACAAAAAGGGGGAGAGGGGTAAACGTCAAAATATATTGAACTGTGATTCGTTAGTAGACAACGTATTAATGAATTACATTCGATTCGGGGATTTCCTTACATATCTTTTAATTTGACAGGGTATATTTCACAAATTATCCTGTAAATCTTTCAAGGTTAGAAATTATAAAACTTTCAGTATAAAGCCTTACTTACTTTCTTGCTTGCTAAATCCCAGACTTTGCAGGTATAATTGTACATCTTCTTCTAATCTTTATATATATAATTCGTGTGTTCGTGTGTTTGTCACTGAACTTCTTCTAGACGACTGGACGGATTTTGATGAAATTTTTGTGTCTATTCAAGGGAATTTGAGATTAAGATTCACAATTTGGTCTCCTGGATTTTTTTTAAATTATTTCTTTAATAATAAGTAGTTGTTGAATTTAGAATGTTTCACATTGGATCCGTCAGATTGCGCTACTATCGAAGCATTAATGTAAAGCGATACGAAATTTGCTGGATCAGCTAGTACCTACATAAAAATTAATTGCTGTTCGTTAGTCTCGCTTTAACTCGAGAACAGCTTGACCGATTTGGATAATTTTGATTTTGAAATATTTGTGGAATTTCAAGGAAGGTTTGAGAGGTAAGAAAAAAGAAAAACTGCGAGGAAACTAGGAAAAACATCATTTTAAGTTTTCTTATACTAGCAGAACGGGTGGAATATAGATCGCCGGGACAGCTAGTTTTAAATAAATACTACCTATATTGATTTACGCCAAGTCCCTTGCAAGGAAGGCAGATAGTATCGACTCCCAAATGTCAGGATTGCTACTAACACACCTGCCTAAGTCACCTTAAGCTGGCTTTTAGATTTGATTAATTTAAAAAAAGTAGTTATCTAAACAGATATATCAATTACCATTAATCTTTAATTTAGAATAAGATTTAGAAAATAACACAATGGTGATAACTCTGCTTTTATTAAACTGAACTTATTTTAGATGCATGCTATCTTTTTCAAATAACACAAAAACAAAAAAAAAAAGAACATTTTAGAGAAGTCCTGACATGACAAATTGTGATTTTTTTTGAACGACGTTTTCAGAGTGATAGATTAAACGTCTATAAAAATGTGGTGCACAGACTTATCTGATCGCACTAAAAGTGTTTTGTCTTTTTCTGTTACTTGCGTTGGAAGAAGATAGCGATAAATTAAATATAGTTAAGTGAGTGGAACAAAGCTGTCAATATTTTCCTACACGAACTGTTACTAGGTGTCAGGAGGGACGAATTACGACGGTTCGGTTAGTAAATATCTAAAACCGTTAGTAATACGCGACGATTAAAGTTTGAAATCTAATATTAATTTCATTCACATCTGAATCAATGTTTGACCAAACACAAAGTTTGTGCAACCAACATTATCAACTATGCCACAGAGTCTGAACTGTGTAAAAGCTTTGACTGAAATTTTGGACTAACATTTTATGAAATATACAAACATATTCCCTGAAGTATTTCTAGCGCATATATTTTTAATGAATCATACATCAAACTAGCAGACGGTTCCAGTTTCGCACGGGTGGACAAACTTCTATATTATTACTTATCCTACTAATATTATAAATGAGAAAGTTTGTATGTTTGTTACTCCTTCACGCAAAAACTAATTAACCGATTTTCATGAAATTTGGCACACACACAAAAGGTAAACTGGATTACACATAGGATAGTTTTTATTCGAAAAACATATTCCTGTGGGACCATTAAACACGCGGGCAACGCCGCGAGCAACAGCAATTTCTGCATAAAAATATTCCTTTTCAATCACTCTGTCTATTAATATAATCCGTACATCAAATATCAAAATCTGTTGCGTAGTTTTAAAGATCTTAGCATACATACAAGCGACTTTGTTTTATGTAGTAATGAATACTGTACAAGCGATTTTTTTAACTTTCGACGAAAAAAGAGGACCTAAACTCAATCAAAAAGCATAGGGCTCTCGTCATGGTAAGACACCGCCGTGGTGTATGGATAGTATAAATGTATATAGGTGCTTCGGTTTCTTATAGCTGGAATGTTAGCGCTTTTGTGCAGGTCTACTGTCTTCCCATCCTCTGTTAAGTTATTTAAAAGATACGGTATACAAGGGCATTTAACTGTCTTCCAACATACAAATAGTAACGACAATAAGCTAGTGACATCCTAACAAATCACATAGTTTTGTTTGTTATGTAAGAAGTTAATTTTTTAAATGAGAGGTCAGCAACTAAGCTAATCGCTCTCCTGATGGTAAGAGATAACGGTGATCTATAAATACCATAGATGTTACTGGTGCGTCGCTGTCCTGTGACCGGGATTTAGACCTATCGACTACTCTACGCTGGAATATGACAGAGGCATAATGTCAGTAGGAATAGGTAATGCGGTGGATCCCTACCCGGGCAAGTTGCTGCACTCTCATTCTACAGAAGATTACCAGCAGTGGTCTTGTTAGTAATGACCTACATTTGAACCAGTGCTCGCCTTATATGAGCTGCTTGGCTGAGAGTTAGATGATCTACTCTACTCAGAGAACCTGGACCAACACGGGGATTTTTGTGGTTGCTTGTTTAAAGCAGAATAAACCATCTGCCTTTTTAGCCTTAAGCTTACGTTCATTAGCACCGTGACATCTGACTAGCTGGTAGAGTTTCGGTGCGACTCGCCCGGATTGTTACCACCGCCTTACCTATTCATGCCGCCATAACGTTAGTGCTTGCCGGTGACGAGTTCCGATTCGGTGTAAGGTAGCCGGTAAACTTACTTTTGCTCGAAGCCTAACATCCCGGTCTCAGGTTGGCAATGGACCATTACCATCTTTGGTGTCTCTAGGTAGTGTGAATTTCTTACCATCAGGAAGTTTGTATGCTTGTTTGCCTTCCAATATGATAACAAAAATTTTAGCAGGTTAACGAGTAAGTACCGCATTTATAAATGTAAATTTCTTCTTATTTCTTTAAGTATCTTCACGCCCATATCCACGAAGAGGTAGGCAGAGGTACAACCAAGGCACCCACGACTAGCCGAAGACACTAAGTCCCACAATGTGATAGGTGGTAAGCCTATCGCCAACCGGGCACATTTCCAATCCCGACCAAAATTTTTTTTAATTAGAAAATTGGTAAAATCCAATTTTTTTTATGTTGGCCAACCCGGGATTCAAACCCAGGACCTCATGCAGTCAAGTCCAACACCCGGACCGCTAGACCACAGAGGCGACTTATTTCTTTAGATTTTGGCATTCACGTTAATATTTTGCCATCAATCAACTAGAAATTAGCATATTTTTGCATCAAATTTAACAAATTCGGGAAACAATTATAGTTAGTCATAAGTCGGCAATAAGTCATGTTGGGTAAAGCGGTGGCCTCGTTACTCAAGCTCATATAGTGAGATTTGGCGGCAAGGAAGAAATACACAATACGCTAATTTTGATTATGATTTTTTCATTAGTGCACTTTCACTGAACAAAGTTGTACAAAGTGTCACCAAAATTGACTAATTTCACTCCATATCAACACGAAATTCAATAATTATGAAAAAACTTCGACCATCTTTTGTCCCAATGGCGCGAAAACTCCCAAAATGACAATTTAAAAACCGTTCTATTAGTAACCATGGATAAATAAACAAAATAAAAATACTTAAATCTAATCAGGACCTTATCTTCTATACTATATACATATAAACATATACATACTATATACACTGTGGACTCAGCATCAGATGATTTTTATTCCACATCCAAGAAGTCCATGCCACTATCTAAAAGTGTTACGATATAAATTGTAATATTTTCTCGCCGTAGCCGTCGTCTAGTTAACTGAATCCCCACGAATTCCGAACAAATCGAATGAAGAGCGCTAGTCTCGAATACAAAATAGGGCGGCGATTCTATTGCAATTTTTTGTACCTTTTTTTTGTTTACGAAACTTACGGAAAAAAATCAACACATAAAATTTAATATATTGATAATCTAGATTCAGAAAAAATGTTTTATTATATACACATAACGTAACAAAAATTTAAAAAAAGACTCCTGCTAGGAGTTAGTACTGTATATCTTTTAAGCGAGTATGTTTGTTGGTATATGTGCACACATACACATACAAACACTTGTGTATGTTTCAACAAATTGGTCATTATTCATATAACTAGCTATTTTTAATAACACGTTATACTACACTAGCGGCCCGCCCCGGCTTCGCACGGTTGTGAAATATACATATAAACCTTCCTCTCCAATCACTTTATCTATTAAAAAACCGCATCAAAATCGTTGCGTAGTTTTTGAAGATTTAAGCATAAAAAGGTACATAGGGATAAAGGAAGAGTCTTTGTTTTACACTATGTAGTGATAAAGTAGTAGTATATATTTGGAATAACATAATAAGAAGAAACGCAGCCACTGTGATTACCGTATATTCTGGGTCTAAAATATAATCAAACAAATAGTTATTATGTATTATGCTAGTAGTAGAAGCCAAGGCAATCTAGAAGAACTTTATTCACTCTTGCCCTAAATTATGTTTGAAATACGATAGTTAAATAACGAAATTAAAAAAAAAGAAATGTTTCTAAATATTTAAGGAAAAGGAAAATCAAAAGCAGTTTTTACTATTTAGTTTTCTTCTAAATATTTAAGTTAGTGTAAAAAATCAACAGAATCGCATCCAAGAACCCTGCGAGGAATCTATTCAGATTTAAAACCTCTCGCTGTCTCCGCAATATTGCTGCTGAAACTGAATTACGTATGTACGGAAGTGTGAATACTGTCGAAACGTATATTGTTACCTTATTGTTTGTTACCCCTGACAGAAAAAAAGAGGGTGTTAAAAGTTTGACATATCCGAGTATATGTGTGCGTGTGTGTGTAAGAGAAAGAGTGAGACTATCGAGGTTCTTAGCTAATTTACGGAATGGTTTTGTGACGGGCTATTGATTTTTTGGAGTTTACTCCTTAAGAAACGATTTGAGTTATAAGGCCCGGTACGGAAATTTTATGAGGAGTAAAATCAAGTGAAACATGAAAAGTCCAGGCGTTACGTAGAAAGAGACAAACATATGTAAGTCGTACCGCTTCAGTCCTTCAGTATTTTTTCTCCTTCAGGACTGACGATCTCGCCCGAACAAAAGTCGAGTCGCCCCGAGCGGGTCGTCATTCGGCTCCGCCACTGGCCACAGTCGAGTTACGTTTGACATTGACATTAGTCGAATAATTTTAAACACATTCGACTTGTTATCTATATTATTTTGTAACATACTTTATGTAAAACGCTTTATTGAAGTAATAGTATTTAGTGAAGTAATCCGAATAATTACAGATATATGTTTGTTTCTCTTATCATTTTAGCAGATGCGTTCTTAACTTAAATAACCCTTTTTTTCTATTCGATAAAGTATATCATAATTATCGTTCGCAAGGAGTAAACTCCAATCGTGCGTCGTAGCTGACACACACACACTTTTTTTTTTCATTTTACGATAGTGTGTTTTAACCTCACCTTGATTATTCATCTCGTCTTTGTTTGCGATGACTTTCAGTAGAAATATTTTCCTCCCGTGAGAACATAATAACATAATGTGCTTTTTCGAAACTTGATCAACCAATATTGCAGATACTAGATTATCGATAAAAAAATGAAAAAATAGAAAAAAATTAAAGAAAGTCATGAAATTTAATAAAGTATGCAAATGTGTACTTCAAAGGCCTAGTTTTAAAATTACAGAGCAATCAACTAAAAACTTTAAAAATCATTAGAAATTTCTGAACTGGACTTGACTCGCATGCCAATTTTTGCAGCGATTGGTTAAGTTTGAAATTGACAAAATTTCACAATGATTTATCCCAAATCTACTCCTTTAAGGGGGAAATTTCCCAGATCCTTTCTTTGCTATATCATGCTGGTTAGTTCCAACCTTTCTTTTATGAGAAGAGACTTTAAATAAACGACATTCCTGGTAGCCATTTCATTAGTTCTTATTGTTTTCAAATTTTGGTCTGAGGTGTAGGGTAGGCGGTAAACTTACAAAAATGGCTTTACCTTCTTATCTTAAATTGACACCATCACCATCTTTGTTATCTATACCCAGTAGGGAAGCAGTAAATCCGTTTTTTTG
>NJDC01000036.1:89758-129576 GCA_002245475.1 Calephelis virginiensis | reverse complement strand
ATCCTGGCCTAAATACACCATAAAAATTACAGGTGCTTTGCAGTCCTGTACTCGGGATATTAGGTCAATAGTCCCAGTCTACAGTCTATCCTTCCCTTTGAACCGAAACACGACAGAGTAATTTTGCCGGCAGAAAGGGCCTAATCGGTAAGTGCAAGTTTCTGCACAGCGTTCCACTACACCCACCAGTAAAAAAATAGTTTAAAATGAAGACGAGCCTAAAAACATAATTAAAAAAAGTTTATGAATAATTTTGTTTAAACTGATATTTTCAATGCAAAAGTTCTATTAGACACAAGTGGGCTGTACCCTCCTTTGAGCTGGAACCCTCAGTATCAAACCTTCTAAGTCACTTAACTACAACGTAGTACCATATTGCTTGTTGCCAACCCTACTCTAAGAAGTAGTTTAGAAAAACGTTGAATCTGTATTTTACCGTCTGTACAATGGGTAATGTTCTGACAAGTTATTAACTCCAGTTATTGTATTCAAGAAACGAGTCGTTTTCCTTACGGCCGGTACCAGTCAAATCATATATTGTAGAATAATATAAAACGATTTGATCATTTTCTTTTCGAAAGGTAGATCATGACTCCGTGGTGATACTATATGTATAAAGTTTATCAAAGTCTTATTGCCTTTGTGCTCTAGCTGTCCTGTGTCGGACTTGACTTCGTGTTTCTAATAAAAATTGCGTTGTTTGGAATTAGATATGTGGCCGATTGGCTATAGGCTTGCCACCTATCACACAGTGGGACTTAGTGTCTTCGGCTAGTCGTGGGGCACCAGTTCTGCCTCTGCCTACATCTTAAGGGATATGGGCATGAAGGCATTTGATACTTTATCAAAGTCCATCTTGTGTTTCTTAAGTTTTACGTATCAATGCATATTTTTTTGATGTAACATGACGCCATTGTTAACTATAACTGGCATATTATTCTTGTCAGATCCTAAGAATAAGTTGAAGTGTTTACTTCGAAATCATAACCTACTTTTCGAATAACAACCGTCAAAATTCATTAATAATGGCCAAGTAATGACGTAACATAAGTATAAGAGAAAAAATAGCCGAATTGAAATGTTTCTACTTTGGAAGTCGATTTAAAAATAAATTAAGTTCTTAGTAAAGAACATAGTCGAAAGAAAGTAAGATAATTTAGATGAAAAAAAATATTTTATCTGTAAACATTAAAGTATTTTTTATCAACAACTAATTTATACCATAGAAAACTCTGCTAGTTATTTAAATGTTCACTAAAATCGATTTCAAAACAACCAACAAGCAAATCGTCGAGCGAAGTAATCGTTGCAATTCAATCACCATCGTTAAATCAAGTTCGTCTGACTCAGCATCCGGAGAATCTGATTTAGAGATCCTTTTTTCAAGTTTTAATACCTCGATAATCGCAAAAGAGAGAAAGAGATAGTGATTTACTGCCTTACCTGTTCCTACTGCCACAATGACTATGTTCGGTTCTTTTGTTAGTCAGTAGACTTGCATAGTAAAAGTAACCTTGCATAGTAAAAGTAACACTCCAGGCACAGATCAGTGATGCCGTTTTAGTGAATAACCGAATCATCATTTGCCACCTGAGTTTGATATCAAGTTCGCCTAACTCAGCACCCACAGAATCTGAGTAGAGATCCTTTTCTCAAGTTCCCTCGATAATCTCAGAAGGCTTCGTATGGGAGAGTCAGTGATTTACATCCTTACCTATTCCTAATACCATAGTGACAGTATCTGATTCTGTCGTTAGTCGGTAGAGCTGCATAACAGACCTAACACTCCAGCCACAGAGCTCAGCGACACTTGTTTAGTGAATAACTGCCTGCAGCAACTGCTGCCATCTGGGCCTACCACCTTTACGTCAGTGCTCTTCGTTGTAGCGTACCGGATGAATAGCCGGAGCAACCGGTGAACTTATGCAAAAGATGTATTACGTAGTACATATTACTTTGTAAATAGTGCTATGTATGTTATGCATTAGAGGTCGATGATGCAATGTATTACACAATAACTTGACAGTTGACACCTCTTGACACTTGGCAGCATAGTTAACATATGCGGAGTAAAAATTGTGTTACGTTTGTGTTTACAGCTGCTGTTGGCTGTATTTGTCAAATGGGGAAAGCTGAAAACCAGATTGATGAGATGACGTAGATGAAGCCACAACAATTACTGAGATTTTCCTTGGCAGGCTCATGTTACCATATTCTGTACATATCTATCATTTTTTGGACGCTATTTAAGTTCCTTATATTTAGAGTTAGATTAGATTTCTATTAGTTTTTTTATTTGTGATGTGTTTTAGTCTGTTATGTTTTAGTTTTAGTCTGTTAATAAACGTTTTCTTTCTTTCTTTCAATACCAAAATAAGACTGTATTTGCATTAACAGATCTTTGCAAATCTTCACGGTAAAGTTCTTATCTATAGCGTAAGGGATTCCAAATATAATGTATCTAAAATTACATTGGACACCACTAACAAGGTAAAATATTTTCATCTTAACAAAAGCGTCACGTTTCGCTGGAAAACTCGCGAAAATTCAATATCGCCGTAATTGTAGCGAGATGGGGAGGTAATTCGATTTAATTTCAATGATTTTTTTTTTCTGATTTTTTCCTTTTTTAAAGTTATTTACTTAAAACATCCGCTGACAAATGCTATGATGAGTTCCATTTTTATTTTATTTTAACAACTAGCCTATCTCTGTGGTTTTGCTTCTATAGCAATATATTTTTGTTAAAGTGTAGCCTCTGTTACTTTACCGATTTAAATTTTCGATTTTGTTTGTTGTTTTAGAAATATTTTTTCCCGGTGTTGGTCCGGGCTCCTTTGCAGAATAAACCATCTGCCTTCCTCCCAGGCAGCTCGTAAACGCGAGCATAGTTTTGCTGTCAATAGCACCGTGACATCTGACTGGGTGGAAGCGTTTCGCAGCGACTCGCCCGGATTGGTATCACCACCTTACCTATTCCTACCGCCATAACATCAGTGCTTGCCGTTGACATATTTCGGTTCGGAGGATAAGGTAGCCGGTAAACTTACTTTTCTTCGAAGCCTAATATCCTGGCCTCATGTTAGCAACGCACCTTTACCACTTTTGGCAGCGTGAGTTTCTTACCACCAGGAAATCAGTCTGCTTGTTTGCCTTCCAATATCATGAAAAATATCTTGAATAGGTCGTCAAGTGAAAAATGTATGCATTATTACGTGCAATTCAAAAACTACTAGTAGGATGTTGGTATTTTTTTGGAACGAAGTTCCTTATTGCGCGTTGTGAATGGGGGCTACACGGAAAAAATTCTTACGAAAATGTTGTCACGACACTTTTTGCTCTGTGGTCTAGCTTTTCAGTAGTTGGACTTGACTGCATGAGGTCCCGGGTTCAAATCCCGGGTCGGACAATTTTTTTTAATTTTTTTTTATCATTTTCATTTTTTTTTATATTTTTATATTCTTTTTTTCTATTTCATGTTTCTCTGTCTGTCTCTCTCTATAAGAGAGATAGAGATAGAGATTACTAGTGATTGATAGAGATTGAGAGAGAGAGAGGGGGGGGAGAGAGAACTTCGTTCCATCCGGGTGTCCCTTGACACCTCTTAACTTTTTTGTATTTTATATTATATTACATTGGTCTCCCGAGGGACCTCATTTAAATATGGGGATAAAAAATAGCCAATATTACTTTCCAACTCCCAACTACTTTCCCCATAACATCGTTAACTTGCAATAAAAAAGGAGTAACAAACACACTTTCGTATTTATAAGATTAGTATGGAAGTAGCTTACTTATTTATAAAATGTGGGCAATATAACTGATGAAACAAGGAAGAGTTTGCCAAGAATTGTTTCGTGAAATAGGAAGGTATTTGTTTCAATAAAAGATTATTATTACATGCAAGTAAAGAGATTATTATTATTGACCATAAGCCCCTTATTTTCGTTTATCCTCGTTGGTACGTGGGCCGCTAAGGCGGATACTATTTACAAAAAAGTTGTTTGCCTTATACAAAAAAATGTAGAGTAAATTTTATGGGCGAGATATCCAATGGGAATCAGTAGATTAAAATTAAAGTTAGCGTATGATATTTTATACTTTTCATCATAATTACTTAAGCACTGGTGAACTTGGGCCTAGTTCCATCTTCTGCTTTACGTACTTAGACTAAGAACCCACAGGGCGGGTTTTCACGCACATTTAACGACGCTATTTATGCCCGCAGCGCCCGCGGTTCTTTGCGGTTCTCGTGGCAGCGTTCGCCCGCCCGTAGAATTGTACAAGTTTGCGAGCGACGATTTCAACCGCGACGGCTGTGTGATCGCACAAATTAGCGGTCTCGTAAGTTTTGAAATATAACCGCAGTTCCTCGACCGCCGCGGACTTAGTTAAAAACCGCTCCGTGAGTTCGTCTTAGTCTCCATTTAAGTTTGACGGGTCAATGTATTTGTACCGATATGTCAAATTCAAAATTTTGAATTAGGTTAACATTTCAAATGGAACGGTTGAGTAGTTTCAGTTCTAGTCCTAGGATGCTGTAAAAAGCAAAACCAGTAGGCAATTTATACAATAGTAAATTGTAAGTGATATGGTAAACAGTACAAGTGTTTCTTCGAAATATATCCTAGCTATATAATATTATGTAGGTTTTGTCGGGTTGTCATCGTTTTTTTTTAATATTTGGATTACCTCTGACTCCAGAACCCTACAAAAGCTCTGAATAATTCACTTAATTTTGGGTTAGAAGTTTTCTAATACTAAAAATAAAATATAGTAATTGCTTTATTTGCTTTTAGATTTACTCAAGAAATTCTTGACAGCATTAAATATGTCAGCGGAAACTTCTTCCGGGTTCTCGAATGCTGCAAAGTGACCTCCTTCTTTCAATTCCGATGTTCCGATCAAGTTCTGGTATTTCCACCTCAATATCACATCAGGATGATGAATCAGCTCGTGCCTCGGCCGAAGACCCCATGTAGGAACTGGTGTTGGGACTCTGCAAATGAAGTATGCTTCAGTGCATCTTTGCAATTAAAACATGTAAGTATTCGCAATGAAGATAATATATTAATTAGTGACTTTTTTAGGTTTTTCGCTATGTAGGTTTTATATGAAGTTAAGGTTAAGAGCTTTTATGAAGGTTAATTGTATATCACAGAAGTGCTTTTGAGGTTTTGGCGCCATCGAGAGAAAAGATGGTCGAAGTTTTTTCATAATTATTGAATTTCGTGTTAATATTGAGTCATAAGTCGTGTTAAAATTAGTCAATTTTGGTGGCATTTTGTACAATTTTGTTCAGTAAAAGTGCACAAATGAAATAATCATAAAGAAATTAGCGTATCGTATATTTTCTCGTTGCCGCCAAATCTCGTTACATGAGCTTGTGTAAAAAGGCCACCGCTTTACCCAAGAGCCTGACATGACTTATTGACGACTTACGACTGATGACTAATTAAAATTAATTGAAATTGATATAAAATTTGATGCAAATTTCTACTTGACTAATGGCTAAATACTAACGTGAAGGCCAAAACTTAAAGAAAGAGAGAAGTGCTTTTCGCAGGAATTGGAGGTATACCTTCGATGTAGAAAAGTTAGCGTGTGCAGGAAACTGAGTGAATGGAGCGGTGGGTAAGCTATTTCAAAACGATTTTTTGGGTAAAGATCAAAATTTCAAAATATAAAATGACGATTTGGTAAAAAAAAATTAATAAGGAATAAATATTAGCCCAATAGAATGTTCTTATACAAAGAGATAAATTATAAGAGATAAATTTAACAAATTAGTTATTGGATCGAAAATGGAAAATAAATTGTTTATTAAAAAGGTAACGAATGTGGAGGAAGCCAGGCAGGTCTGCCAGGATCGTGAGGTTTGGCACTCGATACTCTCTTCCTACCTCGTAAAAGACTTGGTGTGGAGATATGTATGTATGCAGATTTTTATTACGACAAAGGTCCTAAAATGAAATAATTTTATTACACAAATAGTTTGTTATTTTTAGACAATATTTTCATTAAGTATTTAGATATATAGATATATTTTAAAAAACAAGTAAAGTGACGCATTATTAATGTTTTTATGTTTTGTATAGAATTCAAAGATTTTTTTGATAATAAAGAACAGACGACTAAAACACACCAAACATCTTAATTACGTTAAAAACCTGAGCTTTGGAAACCTTGAAATAAGTAAACTTCTTTACTAACGTACCCTCAAAAACGGGATTATGACTGTCGGGGGTACTCTCGGGGATCGAAACTGAGACCCTAAGAAGTCAAGTCCGACACCACAGAGGCGAAGAATAGGAATAGGCCTGGAAGACAAGTTGGCGGTACTTCCACAATAGGTCTAACTCCCCGGCCATAGGATAGCGACTTGCCTGTAACATATATGGTGTCTATAGGCCACGATGTTTCTTACTTTCAGAACTTTGTGCTTGTTTGCTGATCTCTCATATTAAACAATACCTTGAAACTGTTTCTTCCAAATCAAAGTTCTTGATGTTCTCCTTAAACAAACGTAAAGATGTAGTAATGCTGCCACTGCTCCAGTACAGCATCACATTATCCAGTAAATCTGTTGTGTTAAAAACAGACAGACCACCATCAGCCCGATCTTTGTTATCTAGATTGCTGAACATTGCTATCCTGTCTATTATATATGCGCAAAGGCCTATCGGAGAATCTTGAAGAGCGATACCTGTAATAATTAAGTTTTGTTAATCAATATCATTAATCATTGTGCTAACTCGCTGTTAGCATATCGAAACTTTTCGCAACTTTTTTTGTAGATGCAAAAGTTTCGCTAACAAGCTAAAACGTAAAACAAAAGTATCTTCACGCCTATGTCCCCGAAGAAGTAGGCAGAGGCAGAACCAGGGCAGCCACGACTAACAGAAGACACTAAGTTCCACAATGTGGGATAGGTGGCAAGCCTATCGCCAACCGGGCACATATCCAAACCCAAACAACATTTTTTTTTATTAGAAAATTGTAAGACCCTAATTTTCTTTTTGTTGCCCGATCCGGGATTCGAACCCGGGACCTCATACAGTCAAGTCAAACACCAACCAATTTTGTGCTTGAATTCGCGATCTGAGCCATACGAGCAAAGATAGATACACAAGAAACTAAGTCACTGTGAGCTTTAATCAAAAAAATATTCTAAATTTACTAGAAACTAACGCATATTCCGCTAGTTACACAATATCACGTTTCCGACGCTACGATAGCTGAATGCGGTGCGCGTACTAATTGGACCAATCGATATTGATGGAACTTTGATAACTTGTTGGAAACAACGTTAATGAGACTGGGCAAACTATTACTGAATTTCAGATATCGTTTTAGTAATGAAGATATTTATATACGTTTAAGAAAAGAGATCTTTTGGGATCTTTTGAATAATAAGTCATGCCAAATATTATTTGAATAATAAAATGTCAAATAGAAAATACTTTCTAAGGCTGGAAGCATATTATCGGACGCGGCTGACGAGGAATCTAAACAAATGAAAGTACCTAGTAGCCTTGTAAACTGTCGGATGTAAGTTGCGGACGTGACATTGACCGCTCGCTCGGACGTCCGAAAGATGTTTTATGCGCTGGATGTTTGTATCAGCCGAAAACATCCACGGACGGTATGTACACATTTATCAGTTGCGGCTGTAATCCACGTTCGTAAGCCGCGCCCGATAATATGTTTCCAGCTTTATACGCATGACAGTTCAGTTTTGACGTTGACAGTCTATACTGCTATAGGTACATAACTAACAGCCCGAACCAACTTCGCGTGGGTGGACAGACTTCTGTGTTATTGTACATATAAACCAATATCTTGAATCACTCCGCATTAAATCCGTTGCTTAGTTGTAAAGATGTTAACATACGTAGAGTAACATAGCGGAAAGCGATCTAATTTTATGAAAACTATACTAGACAAATAAAAGTTTTGGCTCCATCAACCACAAAGATGATCCCAGCTTTTTCATAGTACACAATCACACTTTTTCATAGTATCACAATGTATAAATTAGTCAATTTTGGTTGTTTGTAATTTATTGTCGTTGTGCGTAATTTATTCATGTATAATGAACGAGTGAAGAATTATTGGAAAAATTAGTGCATTATGTATTGCCTCGATGCCAAAAGTCACTCGATGAGCTTGAGTAAGGATGCCATCCTTTTAACTCAGACCCTGACATGCGTTACAAGAATCTTTGTATAGATCTACGTGAATAAATATATTTTGAATTTGAATTTGAATGGCTTTAAAGGTAAAAAACTAAAAAAAGTACTCTAACGGCCAATATTATTAACCAATCCTAATCCAAAACTTGCTGATATTTTGATATTTGTATATTTTGATATTTGATACTTTATATTTTGATCCATTTTTATGTTATCGCTTGCCAATAACATATCTGTGGAAAGGATCAATATGGCAAGTAGGTATAGGATAAGCCGGCGGATACGCAGCTATCTAGATTACTTGAAATTCATCTTTAGAGATACATTATTAACATAGGCCATAAGACATCACGTTTAGGGCTATCGCTTACTTATCAGACATAAGATTTTCTTTGAATGACTAATTTGTTGCTGCTAACTTCGCAGTTTTTACAACTTCTCCGAGCTTCAACCAGACATAAAATGCCAGCATACCGCATCAGCTTAATGTCACTAACGCCCTTTCCTTATGGAAATCTATGACAACGCGTTGGTATTGGAGTAATCGACCTACGACGTCATCTTTGTCGGATAGTTGAACGTCTTTAGACAAAGGAGACTTTTGTTACTGGGTCAAAGCTAAGAAAATGAACTAATTATAAACATTTTATCTGTAAAAAATATTAAAAGGGTTTACCAAAAGTGTGCCCCATTCGTGGATTTTTGGATGGACTATAGATAAAAGGAAGTATGTGTTCTACATCTAACTACTTTTTAAGAAATCTTACCTACTGTATCCGGTTTAGTGCTTTGAATATGCAAATAACCACTCTCTTCCAAAAATTTAGCAAATGCTTCGTTTGTCGGGTAAGTTTTTTCAGCTAAATCGTTGGTCAAAAACTTAGGCAGCTTAGAGGCAATCACTGATGCTGCATATCCCAATTTAGACAAATTTACAGGGAATGTCGTATGGAAACCAAGGACCTGATTTGGGAATATAGTTGCCATGTGTGAGCCAACTACATGGCCAATGTCTCCACCATGAACGTAAAACTGTTTAAATCCAAGCCTTTCCATGAGATTCCTTAAGATGATGGACACGTGTACTGTGCTGAGTCCCGGTTTATTTGTGCCCTGAAACATAAAATATGTAATATGTATATATAAAAATAATAAATATATAAACATATAATTCTATTTCGAATCGTCTGATCTTGCTTTTGCTTAGTCATTTTTTCAACTGATTTTAATTGACTCTGTGGTCTAGTTGCGATTCTGGTGTTGACCACTACATTAGATCCTGGGTTGGATTCCCAAGTTAGCAAATAAAAGTGTGTTTTTTTAATTTGCTAATAGATTTTTTTTTCAAGGAATTGGATAAATGGCCAATTTTCCATGATTAATTTTCCACCTATAACATTGTGGGAAGATTTATCTTTGCCAAGTCGTGGGTGTCATGACTGAATTTCGGTTTATCTCCTCGGGAATTAAATTAAAACGAAAGAGAGAGGTCGTTTTTTAATTACGTGCATATTAAAATTATTTATTTGTCGTCGACAATACACCAATAGTTAGATACAATAATTTCATGATATTACGTTTGGCAATTAGCAGAACAAAATCCAACAAAATCCCTAGTGATGTGATTATTTTTTTAAAGTTATGATCCTTTTCATTTTTCAGCAATTTTTTTTAAATTTTTGATTTGTTAGAACCGTCTACATTTACAAAGTATTGGAAAATAAAAAAAATATATACGAATGAGATAAACAGACTGTTTATTTATGGTTTTCAAGTTCTGACGTGAAAAGGGAGTTTCATTTTTAACCCTTGACTCGAAACGTATCATAAGTTTGCCGTGACTGTGAGTTTGCGCGCGTGTCTGTGTCTATCGGTCTGTGGCACTGTAGTTCTTTAGCGGTTGAACGGATTTGGATGACGTTTCTTTGGTTTAAAAGCTGGCGTGATCGAGATAGTTCCTAGCTATAGTTTATGGAAATATGACCAGGCATTCAAGGTCTCTCTTGCAGCTCATTTTTAAGCATCGAAATGGATATTATACACGCTATGGTTACTTATAAGCATCAAGCATATGTGAGACCTAACAGTTGAAACACTGACGAGTGCTAGTAGAACTGAGCTGATCTGGTTTAGGAGCTCGAATATAGGAAACGTAACCCGAGAATATCCGCTGGTAAACCCATTGAGTTCGGACTCATTTGATTCTCCTTAACTAGGTCTGTTCATATTTTCTTATGACGAGGCCTTGATGAAATCGGCCTGAACAATGGACTGTGAGATGGTTGATAAAGGAAATCAAATAAGATAGTGTCATAAGTTTGCGTGTGTATGTGTGTCTATCTGCGGTATTATAGTTCCTAAACAATTGTGATGAGTTTTTCAATCCCTGACTCCAAATTTGGCGTTTTATTAGCTCCCGACGGGAAACTAGGGCTGTTATAAGTTTGGCATGTGCATGTCTGTCTATGGCAACATAACTTTTGACAGGATGGACTGATTACGATGAGGAGTTTTCGATTGGAAGACGTCATTAATATGGTTTTTGACATTACTAATATAGTTTATGTGGGAGGTTCTTTAAAAATATTTAATTTTAAGATTATGTATACAGGTGTAGTTTCCCAAGAGATAAAATAACAGGGATAAATTAATTGACATTTTAAAAATTGTTTGTATTAATACATAATCATGCAATCAATACAATAAACAGTGTGTAAATAGTAAATAAATTATTAAAATAACTCATTTAATGAAAACCTATTAAAATATTTGCACACCACAAGTTGATAGAATATGTTGGAACGCTTAAATAATTTTGTAACATCTTTGTAACTCTCATATTCCGCAAATACGTATTTATTTTCTCTCTTTTCTTGTTTTAACTATTATGTATCTGGGATGCAACGTTTTGGAACAAATAATGATTCCCACAGGACCTGATGGTAGTTTGCTTACGGTAAATATGATTTGTGAGCAGTTCGTTCCCCGTTACTGCACAAACTAATTATAACTCCCCGTTCATTACTGCGGATAACTTCATACATATATTTATATCATTTTGGGAATGGAGTACGTATATGTTATTAATTTGTTAAGAAAGGTTCGCTTTCTCGTACAAAAGACTTTAATAACAGTTTTCTTTAGTTTTATTTTTAATTTATATAAAAAGTATCTTCACGCAGACACCTGGACCGTTAGACCACAGAGGCGATAAAAATTGAAATTTTCACGGACGTCAAAAAAGTATAAGAAGGTAGGTTTTTGCTAATGGATAGGTACGCATTTTAATGGGATATAACAACGTACACGAAAGGTTTTGCTGACAGTTTTACCCCCGTGTTTGAATGGATTGATGGGTAACTTTCTCACTGACATTTATATGAACAAATTTTGTTAACCATCATTCAAACGTAACTCAGTGTCTGTGATAAAACTGACAGCATAACCTATAGTGTAATGGTCGCCTAAAGTTTATTCTACCCTTATTTTTTCTCGGACGTCAAAATAGCAAGATTTTTTTTCGGACGTCATAAAATGACAGAAATTTTCTTAGATGAAAAAAAGGGTTGTCTATTGTTTTCCCGAAGAATATATGCCTTATATTCAAATGCTAGAGTTTTTACTTGCCCGAGTATTTTGTTGACCATTATATATTTGTGACATACTCTTCTTATCGCCTCTGTGGTCTAGCGGTCCGGGTGTTGGACTTGACTGCATGAGGTCCTGGGTTCGAATCCCGGGTCGGCCAACATAAACAAAATTGGATTTTTCCAATTTTCCAATAAAAAAAATGTTGGTCGGGATTGGAAATGTGCCCGGTTGGCGATAGGCTTGCCACCTTTGTGGGACTTAGTGTCTTCGGCTAGTCGTGGGTGCCTTGGTTGTACCTCTGCCTACCTCTTCGGGGATATGGCTAGTCGTGGGTGCCTTGGTTGTACCTCTGCCTACCTCTTCGGGGATATGGCCGTGAAGATACTTTTTTTTTTTTTTACTCTTCTTTGCCCTAAAATTACTTACCATAATAATACGAGTGCCATACGTATTGTTATCCATTTCATTAATTGCAATAATATTATTCAACAGAATATTTAAATGCCTTACAAAAAATTGTATTTGCATGAACTAAAATGTATCACAGTATGATTATGTATTTCTAATAAACGTACGACATTAAACGATACAGATATAGCTCCGAATCCTTGCCAATTGACATTGAGGTGACGATGACAATTGAAGCAATATTATTTTAATGACACAAATATTCTACATAAAAAATAACCTCATTTCACGGGTAATAAAGTCGCATTTTATGTAGACCTTAATAATATTATGAGCAGTATTATTTCAGTCTTTTTTAGGAATAATACTGCAATTTTTCGTCTCGGTACAGAGTCACCTTTATATATACAGAGAAATGGATTTAAAACAAAAATACAAAGTTTACATATAACTTATTTACAATGTCTATGTACAATAATTCCCATAGGATCCAATGGTAGTTTGTTCACAGTAAATGTGATTTGCGACCAGATCTGTTACTACACAAACTTATTATAACTTCCTGTAATAAACTTTGAAAGGATATTACATTATTCTCATTATGAAATACACTAGGGTACAGAGTGTTAGCGGCTCTATTTATTCGAGGCTTTGACTGTTTCCATAGCTTAGGATATGACGAACGCATCGCCTGTAAATTAATAATAATAGTTAGATCGCTGGATTATCCTACTACTGCTAGATTAGGTGATAGAGTCCATAAGGATTTACCCGAATAGCTGTCATTGCTTTTGTCTATGTGGTCCAGGTGTTGGACTTGACTGCATGAGGTCCCGGGTTCGATTCACGGGACGGTTAACAATAAGATAATTTAGTTTTTCCAATTTTCTAATAAAAAAAATTTTGCTCTTGATTGGATATGTGTCCGGTTGGCGATAGGCTCGATCACATTATGGCATTACGTCTTTGGCTAGTCGTGGGTGACCTCTTCAGGGATATGGGCGTGAAGAAAAAATATTTGTCGATGTCGTCTTCCGTTTTAAAGTGTGTTATTCATTTTTTCTTCTAAATTTCACTCACTTGCACTCACTAAACTAATTTTAGATTATCGCTATCTTCTTTCAACAAAATTAATAGAAAGAGACAAAACACTTTTAGTACTGTCAGATTAGTCTGTACATTCTTTTTTTACTAACGTTTAATCACTTAGAAAATTTCTATAAATTTTAAAGAAAGAAAAAAATTCGCCCCAGACAGGATTTGAACCTGTAACCTTTCGTCTCAAGCCGACGAATGCTCTAACCAATTGAGCTACTGAGGATTCAAGTCCCGTGGCGAAATTTTTAATTCCTTTCTAACCCGTTAACGCGGGTAGTTATGTCCTATAGATACACAATTTTGAGTACCCACCAAATGAGTTCATCATTTCAGATGAAATTCACATTTTAGAATGGCCATAACTTTCGTTTCTCGCAACGTATTTTTATTTTAGCACTTGCCCTGTGAAAAAATTTTTTCTTTCTTTAAATTTTTTTCTTTCTTTAAAATTTATAGAAATTTATCCCAAGCACAGGGCAAGTGCTAAAATAAAAATACGTCACTTAGAAAATGTTGATTAAAAAAATACAATTGGACATAGCCGGACTACTCTGACATGTCTAAAATGTTCCATCCTTTTTGTTTTTATTTCGTTTAAAAATGTTAGCATGCATCGAAAATAAGTTCAAAACTACCAACATTAATTTACCTTTTCAATCAAATATTTTGTAATGATATTTTTTGTAGATTTTGTTATATCCAGAACAACTTTAATATACTATCGATTCCAGCTATTTTTTCGAATGTTGAAAGTCTTTTATGAAATTTTAAAGCAATAAAATTGTCCTTCATTCCGCATACCGGGAGATACGTTAAACAAATACCAGTTTTTCTTGCACTATTTTGTAGAGGAGTTACAACTGTATAAACGATTTTTTTTTTGCAGGTACTACCTACTTTTTTGGTGACGAATGTAACAATCGTCCTAAGGGTTATTTTAGTTTTTGGTGTAAGCATCTGCCATAAGTCTAGTTTAAGTATGTATTAAAAAACCCAATTTAGCAAAATCGGACATAAATTATTAAAAATCATTCATAAGTATCTTCACGCCAACATCACCGTAAGGGTAAGCTGAGACATAACCAGATCAACCCGACTAGCCGAAGACAATAAGTCCGACAAAGTGATAGGTGGCAAGCCTGTCGCCAACAGGGCATATACCCAATCCAGGACAACATTTTTTTTAGATAGTAAGTACAGATATATTCTATTTTTTTATGTTGCCCGTCCCGGAGATCGAACGCGGGAACTCTGGAAGTCAAATCCAACGATAAGGTCATGTGACCATAAAAGCCATGTTAAGGTTTTGGTGAAACGGTGGCCTCCTTATTCAAGCTCATGTAACATATCAAATAATATACACTAATTAATTTATGTTTAGTTTACTTATGCGAGTAAACATCACAAAATTAAAAATTGCCACTAAAATTGGCTAATGGCTAAATTGACTAATTTGACGCAATATGTTGACCAATTTCAAAAATTACGAAAATCCTGTGATCATCTTTTCTCGGATGGCAACAAAATTCGAAATTTAATTGTGGAACAAAGTCGCGAACAGTACCTAGCAATCTATACTGGCAGTTATCTGCACTAAAGTGCCTTACACCCTTTTAGGTTATGTTTAAATGGGTAATAGAAATGTATCAGCCACTTAAGACCCTACATTTAAGCATACCCTACTTAAGGCCCTGATAACTGTTAAATTGCCTCACTTACTCCAAACAAGTATCAGAATATTACTCTTATACTGCACATCACGAAAATTGCTGCAAAAAGTAAGCACAAAATTTTCCAAACAAAAAACAAAAGTTATTTCCAACTATTTTAATGTAGGTTGCGGATAATTACCTGATATCTTAAATCAACTTAAAAGTGTATTGTGCTGTTTTTTCATGAATAAACACTTTAATTATTTATCAAAAGTATGTTTAAGTAAATAAATAATCAAAAATATACTTTTGTGAACTTAATTTTAATGTTTACTAGCTGTTCGTTCCACCCGTTTTGTTTGCATGTTAAAACTTAAAATGTTGTTTTTTTTCTAGTTTTCTCGCAGTTTAATTTGTTTTTTCTTATCTTTTAAACCTTCTATGGACTTCCGCCAATAATTCAAAATTAAAATTAGCCAAATCGGTCCAGGTGTTCTCGAGTTTTAGCGAGACTAACGAACAGCAATTGATATATATAAGACTAGATTACCGCCCCGGATTCGCACGGGTATGAAATATACATATAAAACTTCCTCTTTAATTACTTTATCCATTAAAAAACCGCATCAAAATTCGTTGCGAAGTTTTAAAGATTTACGCATACGAAGAGTCATAGGGAAAGAGAAAGCGACTTTTACTATGTAGTGATAAATGAGATTTCGCAGTTATCAGCGCCTTAACAAGTAATGGGATATATGGGCATGGAACGTCTTTCCATGAATTTTCCGCAAACCCCTTGCAATTTCACCAAAGTACGGATTATACGTGATCCTGCCTCGACTTACGTAATGGCAGGCCGATTATGGTAAAGCTCCATGGTATTATCTTGAGACTCTATTTATATATGGAGACACTTAAGTGTTTGAGTAAATTGAGCATGCTTTTTATAGGACATCAAAAATAAGCACCAAATGCTCAATGTCTGCTTTTATGTAAGAGCGAACAAGCACACGACTCTCCTGATGGTAAGAGATAACCGTGATCTATAGACACAATAGATGTTATAGGTGCATGCGTTTTGAGGCAGAGATGGAAGGCCTATTTTACAAGTCCGGCAACCCGACCCACGTGACCGGAACAAGACAGGGTCATTATGGCGGCAGGAATAGGTAAGACGGTAAAGTATATTAAATACACAAACCTATACCCTCGGCTTTGCTCACGTAAAAATTTGATTGACTTATTTCGGTGAACTATAACAAAGTTTTCAATGACATACTAGTACTTTTTGGTCATAAAAATTCGAACAAAATTGCAAACCTAGTCTTTTTTACATACATACATAGATACATATCTTCACGCCAAATCCCTTACGGGGTAGGCAGAGGGTATCGAGTGCCAGACCTCACGATCCTGACAAACCTGTCTTGCTTCCTTCACATTCATAACCCTTTTCATACAAACACGCCGGTTTCGGAGACTCTTGACACCACCCATTGGATAATATCCGATTGATCTGATCGTGAAATGTCAGCCTTGGTCTCCCCGGGTACCTACATCTATCCACATTCGCATTGTATATCTGCTTTGTCAATCTTTCATCTGTCATTCTTTCCACATGACCGAACAACCGGAGCATGCCCTTTCGCATTTTAACACCAACACTTTCTTTCAATCCCACTCTTTCTCGGATCTCTCTATTACGAATGCGGTCAGCGAGCGATACACCACAGATTTTTCGTAGTGCTCTCATTTCGACCGCATTTATCTTACTTTCATGCTCTTTCTGACATACACGTCTTTTTTAAATCTCTAAAAAATTAAGTAAACAGACAGACATAAAAATATCTATACTTACTTATAAAATAACATATCCTGACTGACTGATTCGTCATCGCCGAGCAAAAACTGTTAAAGTTACAACCATGAAATTTGGTTAAAGTTACTTTTTTTTCATGAAATTTGGTGGGTATGGTCGTTTTATGAAGTTGAAATATTTTTGGGTTAACTTTATTTTTGGGTTACTTATTAAAAATGAGTAGATACGTATTTAAGCGTTTCTAGAAATTCTGTCTCTAAGGGGTGAAATAGGGGTTGAAACTTTGTATGAAATTCCTTATTAATGGGCTATAATGAGTAAACATTATATTAATTGACACGTAAGCAAAGCCTCGGGGTAACAGCTAGTGTAAGATATTTTATCTGTTTCTAACATTTGCAATGCACCGCTTTTAACGATTTTAGGTATTAAAATTAATTTGTGAGTAAATAATATTTAATAATAAATTGCGTTTTTTCGCGGAGAACTCCTAAGATTTCAAGATAATAATTTAATCGCACTAAAATTGCCTACCTGCACAATTTCTACCATCTCCTATGCTCGCCTGTCACGAGCTTCCTGGTCGAGAGGCGATTTCAGAGATAGTCAACTCTATTCAGTAAACCCAGACCAACACGGGGAAAATTATAAGTGGGTAGTGGCATATCGACAACCGGGTACATATCCAATCCCGAGCAACATTTTTTTATTAGAAAATTGGAAAACCCAAATTTTCTTTTTATTGCCCAACCCAGGACTCGAACCCGGAATCTCATGCAGTCAAGTCCAACACCAGAACCACTAGACTACAGAGGCGATCTTTAAATATTGATATCATATTATCATACTTTGAAGATTATGTAAAAAATTTCTTTTAAAAGAAACACATTTCATTCTATTTGAATGATGACGATGGTGATGATAAATTTGAAATCGTATAAATGTTGTTAATTTATAAAAAAATAATATGTTACAATTTTTGTCCTTGCCTGTTCTAACTTTTGTATATCGTAAGAATGTTTATAAAATAAACCTCACATTATATTGTATGTATTCATACTAATATTACAAAAGCAAAATTCTATCTGTCTATCTGTTGCTCTTTCACGGTTAAACCCCTGTACCGATTTTGATGAAATTTGATATACAAATAGCTAAATATCCGAGTTCAAACAAAGGCTATTTTTTTAAGTTTACCCCCAGTGGACTATAATAGAGAATGAAAGTTACGACTTTATACGTAAATATCCATAAATCTCACAATGTATCCAATTCTCTCTCTCGGATTTCCTTCGTGAATTAAAAAAATTGTACGAATTCCTTAAATAACTTTTGTTTAAACACAATAATGATTTTTATGACACAATACTTTTGAATTCACGAAATGAATAAATACCACATAAAAAGTATTTTTAAGCCCATGTCCCCGAAATTAGGTAGGCAGAGAAAGCTAGGCTTTAGGGATACGGGCTTGAATACATTTTTTATTAAAAATTAATAAAGAAACTTACACTTGAAAACACGAATCCGGGCAAGCTGGGAGCGATGACTTCGAAAACGAAGTTGTGCCCCGGCCTCTCTGTTGTCAGCAAAGGAATCATTTCGTAGAACTCTTTCACCGAACCGGGCCAGCTATGGATAAGGAGAAGAGGGAGTACCTGTTGAAAATCGTTGATATTTTGAACATAATTAAAAAAGGAGGTTTTTCTTTATTACATTTTCTGTATGTTTTTATGGAAAAGACAGGAAATTTTGTTTACAAATTATGGAATGTGCAAGTGGGAGATTCCCCTTCTACATCTTTAGATGACATGTATTCTATATATAAAAGGAGGCAAACGAGTAAGTGGGTCTCCTGATAGACAGCGATCGCCGCTGCTCACAGACATCTGCAACATCAGGAGTATCACAGATGAGTTGCCAATTTTAAAGAATGAGTACGCTCTTCCTTAAAGGTTCCTAAGTCATTCGTTTGAGAATACCGCCCTTGGTAGCAGATTCCAAGGTGTTGTGCTCTTTTTTATGCGATTATTTTTTTACTATTACAAAAAGCAGATTGGTTCATATACCTATTTGTTTGCCTATCATAAATTACCTCCTTTAATACTGTGCCTCCTATGATTACTGACGCAAGTAATATTTAAATTTTTATAATTTTAGTTACAATCATAGCAGGTTAGATTAAAATTAAATACTTTCTTTTGTCAATAATAGGCTACTTTCAATTTGCATTTAATTCAAATATTAGTAGTAAATATTAGTATTGGCTTAAAGTAATTATTTAAACACCTTGTTTAATTTTAAAAATGTTAAAACCTCGTGGAAAATGATCCCGGTACCTTTTTTACTTCTTTTATAAATATGGCTTGCAATCGTTTAAAGTACCGTTTTTGCATTGACAAAAGTATAGTACAGTCGCGGTTCTTAAAACTTCACCGGACTTCAACTAATACAGTCAATTTTAGTGCAAATTGATATACATATCTAATAAATATTTAGTATATTTTCCTAGCGAATTACTAATAAGTACAGTCCACTATGTTCAGAATTCGTCCTAATTCGCTAGTTTGCTCAAGTTAAAATCACAAATAAAGCACAAAATCAGATTCCATTTAGTAGGAAAATTTTACACAATGTACTTTAATCAGATTTTTTTTTCAATTTGATACAAGTTTATAACCTGTAAATCAATTAATATATGAATATTCAATGAGTTACAGAAAATAAATGTAGTGTAGGATCATGAGATAAATGTATTGAAAAATAAAATCTAATATTTAATATAAGAGCACTTATACCACAAAACACGAAATAATATAATGTCTGCAGCAACACAGAGCACAATTTGAAATATATCTATATCCACCATATTTTTACGGGTAGCCCTACAAGTTAGGTAAAATTTTTGGCATAATTTCATTTTCGTAACTATAAAAGATAACAAAACGTAAGCTTAATGAAAAAAACGTATTTTTTTTCTGGCAGTAAAAACACCAAAACTCAACTTACATTCGTTTTCACTGGAGGCAGAAATTTATTTACCTACTATAAAAGAATAATCCGTCTTTCAAAAGCCTGTCACTCTTTTGATAAAGCTTTCAAGAATAAAGTGGTCGTAAACCCCCGCCTACTTTTTACCCATTCATTTTGGCACCTGCATTATTTTTATGACTTATTATAGAGTGTATGTTTTTGAAGAAAACATTTTAAGCGACATCGTGATATCAAAGAACCTATAGTAAAAGTTGAAAAAGACGATATAGTTAAGAATGAGATGAAAAGAATATTCTTCGTCCTCGGCAATTGGTGAAACTCCATTCATAATTTGTAATGATAAATTCAAGGATAATAATGAAGGCAGCTGGTTTCAATTACCAGAGCCGTTACTATGAGCTTAGGAGCTGAAATTTGCAAACGCCTCCGTAAATTATTCATATGAAAACTTGAAAACCGCCTCTCCTGGTAACTAAAAGGACTAAATTCTGGATCTTAAGCGCAATGGATATGGAATGGATAATGGATGGATTTCGATACATAAATGACTGAGGAGTTAACTTATACATAACTTACCGATTAATAGCAATTAATCGAAAAAGTTCAGCTACTTAATGTAAAAAAATATTTTTTTCTTTTAGGATCGACTAGGAAATGGAAGTTTTCAAACAAGCTTACAAAAATTACCATTATAATGAAACTAGCGGTTGAGACGTTGGTGAGTGTAAAAAATGTCATACATTTTTGAAGTGAAAACTTCTTTAGCGGCGTTCCGCACTTTTTTTTGAATGAGTAAAAACTTCTAAACTCGCGTCAGATCGTCAGAACGTAGGACGGCGCACTGCGCATGTCCAAAAAAGACGACGCGAGATCTAAAATAAAACGTAGATTCATTGCTGTTATTGTATTGCTTAGATCTTTCCGAAGAGTATAGCATGCGCATTGGATAATACACCGCAATATACCTACCATTACGTTATACGTATAATATCAACATACGTTGCTCTCTTTGTTCCATCTTGAAAATAAGCTTTACGTGTAGACGAGCAATGTTCGATGTACAGATAATATGACGGCGCTCCTAGCCGTCATGTGGTCTTATTTTAGCGAGTTCTTGTCAAGCCAAACGTAGGACATTAATATGAAAATTACAAGTACGCTATTGTTACCAGTGAATCGCGATAAAACTTCAAAATCCGTCTTTAATTTCATAGCGACGTCACGATTTGATATCTTTCTTTTACACATACATACATACATACATACATACATACATACATACATACAAACAAACATACCTTACGCCAAGTTCCTTACGGGATAAGCACAGAGTGTCGAGTGCCAAACTTCACGATCCTGACAAACCTGTTTGACTTCCTTCACATTCATTCCCTTTTCATACAAATACCGGTTTCGGAGACCCTGGACACCACCCTCGGATAATATCCAAATGATCTGATCGTGGAATGTTAACCTTGGTCTCCCCGGGTACCTACATCCATCCACATTCGTATTGTATATCTGCTGTGTCAATCTTTCATATTATGTCATTCTTTTCACATGACCGAACCATCTTAGCGTGCTCTTTTTCATTTTAACACCAACTTTCTTTCAATCTCACTCTTTCTCGGATCTCACTGTTACGACTGCAGTCTTGTGTAACGCTACAGCACGGATTTTGCGTACCGCTCTCATTTCGACCGCATTTATCCGACTTGTATGCTTTTTCTGACATACCTAACTCGCGCTTCCATACAATAACGTTGGGACAACAACAACGTTTCAAAAAGGTAAATCATGATTCCTAGTTGGTGCCATATCACATGAGTATGTAACCTACCTTTCTAAAAAAACATCCAACTAGGCGTGTTATTGGGCGAGTAATCACCTAACAAATATACAAAAACGTGTAAACATCCAACAATCCCAAATTTATTGTCATGTCGACGTCGAGGTGTATGAAAATGTATGCATTTAACTCAAAAATCACTCGTCGAATATTGGTTATGTGGGACCACCTCGGAATCATGAGTCATGCCCTATCTTCGCAAAAAATAACATCGAAATCTTCTCGGCCAAGTAATCGCTTAAAATATCGTTCGTAAAATTCGTTAAAGTATAGTATCGTTGACCGCCTCGTTGGTCGAGTGGCTGGCGTATACGCCTAATTACACCGATCAACTGCGAGGCTCGGGTTCGATTCCCGACTGGGGCAGGCATTTGTGTGATGAACATTTAGATGTTTGCATTTCCGGGTTTGTGCGTTATTTAAATTTATTCTGGTATCTATTTAAGTATTTCTATGTACTTATTTAGTATCATTGACACTAAATAAGGACATAAGATTAACACCCATAATACAAGCATATAATTTGCTTACTTTAAGGTTAGATTCAATTTGTGTGATTTGTCCAGGGATTTTTATTTTTAACTTATTTTAACGTAAATTGAAAAAAGTTGAATAGTAGAATTGTTGATATATTTCCATGAACATTTGTCATTATTAAATCATGACCCAGCTTTAAAAAGAATAATTATGAATTTACGACGCCGCGTGGTAATACAATTGCATTTGGTTTCTTTCAGTTTTACTGAGCTATATATTATTAATTTAATATTTTCCAGTTTTTACTTTTATTTGCCCAACCCTTTACTAAATTCTGGGTATGTCCGTGGAAGTTTATTTAGGATCCGGCAGACTGCGCTACTATCAGAGCATCAAATATAGTAGCTGTTAATGTTTAGCGATACAAATTTTGCTGGGTCGGTTAATACAATAATAAATTTAATGGTATTGGAACGCGGCCTCAAACTAAGAAGATCTGGCAAGAATTTCAGCGGGCTCTTATTTTAAAATATAATATAATATGAATAAAGTGATGATACATTATATTTATCAGAGATTGGCATGAGGAGCAATTAATCCCAAGCGTTCTTATCAGCTAAATATTCGGCAATGGTATAATGACCTTTTTCAATTCAATTTTATAATTTCAATTTAACACATTTCCTAAATTTATTAATTGAACGGTCTTATATTGGCTCTTAGTAGTCTTTGTGTAAAATATGCATTAATCCGTCCTCACAACCTTTTTCATTTACTTAATTTTTTTCTTTTTTTAATTTATTCTGGTGTCTATTTAAGTATATCTATGTATTAGTATAGTTGATACAAACATATAATTTGCTTTCTTTGGGGTTAGGTTTAATTTGTGTAACGTGTTTAGGAATATTTATTTAATATTAATAAGATTATTAGAATGTTACTAGTTCTACAATTATAATATAGATATATTATCATGATTACCTTTACTGTTGGCTTTTCTGGTTTTACCCTCACAAAATGTATGTCCAACCCTTGGACGTTGGTCTTAAAATGGTCAAATTTGTTCAAGTATTTAACACGATGTCTATATGTATATTTGAATAGCCATTGGGCGAATGTTTGGGCCAACACATCCGAGTTTACGCCGTACGCAAACGACTCGTTAAGGCTTTTAATACGGTTCATAGCTCTGTAGTTTTCAAATTTTCTCCGAAGGTTTTCTTGCATCTGAAATAAAAATTAATTTGCTTCTATAATAAGTTTGCCGATTGCATCTAAAGCGAAAAGTGTGTTTTGAGCTCAATTTCTTTTTGAAACGAAAACTTTTTGTGATGTGTAAACAAATTAAAATTCGCGTCAGGCCAATATCGAAAATCCGTAACACCGCGGGAGAGTAAAACCACTGCATGTTGTCGCTACATTTCATACTGCAATTTGCGTTTTACCGGCTAGTATATATTTAAGTACCTAGCAAGTAATTTTAAATAGATAAGGTAATTAAAGCAAAACATGAAAAATGACTTTCCAAAATATATAAAAAAAAGTTTAAAATTAATGTTCTAGTTTTCACTTCTGCTGTTTTTGCACCAACCGCGTGCAATCCTTTTTTTAATTTTATTTTTAGGATTTTGTCATATAATAGTCTAGCTAGTCCAGTGAGTCAAACTTCGTATTGAGTGTTCTAGAACTCGGTTGTTTCTGGTTTAAATGTGTTTAAATTAAGTTAAAATCGTATGCAATTGTTAAAAGTTGGATTGGATATATCTTTAAAGTCTTCAAATATAGTAGGCCAATTCCAAAAAAAATCAATTACCAAACAGTTTAACAGTATGACAAGGGCGTACGTTAGTACAGCCAAGTTTATTCAAAAATATATCACTATCAGGTGCACCGCTATACCTTGCCTGCCTAAAGTGCAAGTAACCTGCCAACCTTACTTGCACTTTGTTTAGCAGCTATAAACGACCTATCGAAAATCTATATGTATTACCAATTCATTTACTCGTAATTTTATAATTTATTTTTAAATAAACATTTGTTCTTAAAAAAGTTTTACTATATTCAAAATAATCTAATCATGCATGTTTATACACTGCACATGCGATTTGTCTACAACAAATATTTTTTTTATATAAGGCTTCACACGGCTCTCCTGATATTAACCTGCAGACACCATGGATTTAACAGGTGCGTCGCTGTCCATTGGCCAGGATATTAGGCCTATTGTGAAGGTATTTACGCTACCCAACTATAGTGGCAGGATTTTAATAAAGACTTGGTCTTTCTGAAGAAGAAAGAAATGGAATTAGTGAAATAGATAGGTGATATCTGCAGATTTTCGATAGATCGTTAATAGCAGCACTTACCTTGTATTTTAAAAGTTAAACTTACAGCTTCAGTAAACATCACTCGGTATGGCCGAATTGAAGTGTCTTGGTTCTTCGGGAGACCAGAACCCCACCACGTGTTTATGTCCAATGCTGGCAACTCTGGCACAGCCAAAACTTGTGAGTAGATTTGATATCCGATGAACGCCAATCCTACTGCTACTATTGATGTTATTATGTAACATAACTGAAAAAAAATGAGCAAACGGTTATTCCTGAAATTCCAATTTCAGGAAATCTATTTCTTCCAATTTTCTAATAAAAAAAATATTGCTCGGGATTGGATATGTGCCCGATCGGTGATAGGATTGCAAGCTATCACATTGTGGGACTTAGTGTTTTCGGCTAGTCGTGGGTGCCCTGGTTGTGCCTCTGCCTACTTCTTCGAAGATATGGGCGTAAAGATACTATGTCCTAACAAAAGAAGATAACCATTGTGATTGATACGAGAAAAAAGAAAGCGAAGAAAAATATGACTTTGTTTACTCTCGTTTTCCCTTATTGATCCGGATTCTCTGAGTAGACTAGACAACCCAGGTAGCTCGTAAGAGATGGGCGCAAGTTAAAATATTGATAATTAACAACAACACTAGTGACGGTCTAGGTGACTCTAGTGCTGTGCAGCAACTTCTCCGATTAGAGATCCACCGTCTTACCTACTCATGCTGTAATGATGACACTGTCATGTTCCGATGCGAAGGGTAGGATAGCCTACAGACTTGCACAATAGGCCCAAATTCATTGTCATAGGATAGCGACGCACCTATTACATTTGTGGTATCTACAGGTTACCGTCAGGAAAGCCGTGTCTTTATTCGCTGAAATCTCACATAAAAACAAACATGTCTGTAAAACAATGGTTGATGGAGAAATAAAAGAAGAGAAGACAATACATATTCATCTATTCTCGTTTTGCCCTCGTTGTTCCTCTCAACCTCAGCCTCTCTGCTTGTCAATAAACTAATGGTGGTAGAGTTTTGTACTTAGCCGGGTAGTGGTCCACCATCTTACCTATTTCTGACGCCATAAAGGCAATGTTACTACCGGTTCGGATGATAGAATAACCGGTAAACTGGCCCTACACTGCGCGCAGTACAGTGAGGCACCTATAACGTCTATGCCTGCTGTCCAGGATTTCTAGGTTAACATAATACTCAGATACTATCCAAGGGTGAAGTTTAGGATCTGAAACCAGCGTGTTTGTATGAAAAGAATAATAAATCTGAAGGAAGCTAAGTAGGTCTAAAAGGATTGTGACTGTGACTCGCCACAAGCACCTTGCCTTGCCAAGTTCCTTGCGGGGTAGCTAGTAGGTATCTACTAGCTACCCCGCAAGGAACTTGGCTTAAAAATTTGCGTTTATATATTTAGTTACATTCATAAAAAACCTTACATTTTCTGTACTTTACTATTACTAGCTTTACTAGGTGGTAGAGTTTCGCAGCGACTCGTCGGATTGGTACCACCGCCTTACCTATTCCTGCCGCCATAATGTCAGTGCTTGCCATTGACGTGTTCTGATTCAGAAGGTAAGCTAACCAGTAAACTTACTTCTACTCGAGGCCTAACATCCCGGACTAAGGTTAGCAACGCACCATTACCACATTTGGTGTCTCTCTAGGCGGCTGAATTCCTTACCATCAGGAAATCCGTCTGTTTGTTTGACTTTCAACATTATAAAAAAAATGTTAACTAATGACAAAATACTTAAGTATTTAGACAAACACATTACATTTCAAATGTAAAGCTGCCTAAATGATTAACGAGCACCAGTTAGTTCGCTGATTTTGCAACTACCATGCTTCGTTGCGTCCGCGTCGTTTCAACATAATCTATATATATAAAAATCAATTGCTGTTCGTTAGTCTCGCTAAAAATCGAAAACGGCTGAATGGATTTGGCTAATTTTGGTTTTTAATTATTTATTATTATTTATTCAAGTCCAGGGAAGGCTTAAAATATAATAAAAAGGGAAACACTGCGAGAAAACTAGGAAAAACAAAATTTTCATTTTTCTCATAAAAACTAAACGGGTGGAACGAAGTTCGCCGGGACAGCTAGTATTATATACATTTATAACCTATTTACCCATACAAACTGAACGGGTGGGACGAAGTTCGCCGGGACGGCTAGTATAAGATAAGTAATTTTATTTATATATTTAAGGTACATTTTTTCTTGATAACATTAATAAATGCAAACAGGAAACAGCTAATCTATGCATGTGTAACATTGTCACATCGTTATCAGCACTTTTAACTCATGAACAGCTTTGGTCGATTTTAATGACGTTTGAATTTTTTGAATTCGTCTACGTTAGGAATGTAAGGTTAACTAGAAGGGTTACTCTTGAATCTCTATTTCATGCAAATTGGAATTTGGAATCGGATTTGCAAAATGCAGTGCAGTAAACGAAAAAATTAGATTGTCTCTTTGTAATGTTGATATAACCGCTTGTAATGTAGTAAACATTCATAAGAATGTGTATACAGCAAACACGTACGTTCAAAAACACAAACAAACAAATAAAATGTATTGTGTCTGTTTGTAATACTAAAATTAGCGCTTTGTACTACATGCATTTGAATGTACATAAATGACTATAGACATGCGTACAAATAAATAAAATTTGAGTGTTTGTAATTGGGTAATATTAAAATAATCACCTTTTAATACCTACATGCATAATAAATTTATACGATATATTCACCAAAATAACATATTTTACATTTTTTTTCTGACTGTCTTTTTTTTGTTTATTATATTGGAAGGCAAACAAGCAGACAGATTTCCTGAAGGTAAGAAATTCACGCTGCCTAGAGACACCAAAGTTGGTAATGGTGCGATGCCAACCTGAGGCCGGGATGTTAGGCCTCGAGCAAAAATAAGTTTACCGGCTACCTTACCCTCCAAACCGGAACACCTCATGACGTTATGGCGGCAGGAATAGGTAAGGCGGTGGTACCAATCCGGGTGAGTCGCTGCGAAACTCTACCACCTAGTCAGATGTCACGGTGCTAGTGACAGTAAGCCTATGCTCGCCTTTTACGAGCTGCCTGACAGAAAGACAGGGAAGGGAAGGTCCATTCTGCAAAGGAACCCGGACCAACACGGGGCAAACACTGTCTAATTGTTTATTCCTAGTGACTAAGGCTACTTTTGTATTAGAATGTTGAAATAGTTCTTGTCAAATTCGCCGCAGACGAAGTCGCGGGCACAGCTCGTTTAACGTAATATCGTGATCTTCCGTCACATATGGAATTCTACCAGCTTATCAGTCCTCTCCCTCCTATTTAAGACATTTGTTAACAGTTATTAAGAAGACAAGGACTATTGTTTTGGCCTACTATTGGATCATTTAGTTACGTTGCTAACCGGCACCCAGAAAACAAAAATATAAAAGGCAATATTTCAATATATCATTGGTCTTACCTTACAGTTTTTGGTTTCTGTATCCCTTTTAATACTTATTTCATTCACTTTCTTTTTCTCTTTTGATTTTTTTGCCATTTTCTTAAAAAAACCTCAGCACGTCAACTAACAATTGATTTAAAACCGAATCTAATCTAGCAAAAGCATGGGTCCGGTTTATCTTATCTGTGGATTATTTTAATTTCATAACATTGAATGCACTGACGTGGTGTTACATTATCTATATTTATTAATTGTTAATTAATCGAATTATTTTATACTTTCCACCGTCGAAAATCGGGGGAATTCCATTATTTTTTTATGATTATTTTATATTTTATGAGATTGGTAAGTAAACAGCCCGATAATGTTTCCAAACCGGTGGAAGACATAAAAAAGAATGGCAACACAGCGATCAAAAACTGTTTTGATGATTGGATTACTCGTTGGCGTAAGTGTATCGTTTTCGAAGGTGCATACTTTGAAAAAAAGTATCTTCACGCCCATATCCCGTAAGAGGTAGGCAGAGTCACAATCAGGGTACCTGAGGTGGCAAGCCTATCGCCAACCGGGCACATATCCTATCCCGAGCAACATTTTTTTTAATAAGAAAATTGGAAAAACCCAATTTTCTTTTGTTGTCCGACCCGGGATTCGAACCCAGAACCTCATGCAGTCAAGTTCAACAACTGAACCGCTCCACCACAGAGACGATTATGCATACTTTGATGAAATAATAAATTTTAACTAATAACAACCAGTTTTTGTATTAATGGTATTTTCTCTTTTTTATTTTTGCCAGGTACTTTCTTGAAAAAGAGTATATCTTAATTATAAGAGGTTATCTAAACTTTAAATATCTGGTCGACAAAATCGAAATTAATTGCTTCTCGTACCAATCTGTTATAGTTTTATACCTTTGTATTTTGTGTTGCAACTCGCGAAGGCAAGCGGACTTTACTTGTGGTAAACCATAAACACGTATTTTTATGTTGTGCCAAAGAGTACGTGATAGCAAAACATAAAAAAAAAAATGAGTACATCTTTAGGAAAATAATTATAAAACTGCGCAATTTAATAATTATTTGATTTATTAAAGGAACTCGCTAACTTTAGTAAGCTGGAAGCTGCAAACTGTTACTTAGCTAATAATTGATTGTAACAGTTAGCAAGTATTACTTTTTTCGTGAAACAGCATATTTAAAAAAAAAATACAAAAACAATCCAGTTGAGTTTCTTTCGCTACACTTGGTAATGAAAGACCGCTTCCCAGTTTAGTAAGACTAGTTACAAGAGCGGCGGTCATTTTGTTGCGGCAACCATTTTGGATTGACAACATAACTTAATAACGTTTCATTTACTTACAGCAAGATAAAATCATAGGTATTATAGGATTTTAAACTTAAATCGTCGCGAATTAATAACATTTTTAATTATTTATACGGGATACTCACGATCTCTTTTTATTTTATTTGTCGATATTTCGGCCTAGTTGCATAGGCCGTGGTCACGACGGGACTGATCGTACGGTACGGATCGTACTGACGGGGACGGGATCATAGGTATTACAAACTTTATCTCAATTAGTTGAGGTTTAAAATAAATATCCAAGATTTATCCCTGGCTAACAATCGAATACTTCGTTTAACTTAAAAGAAAGCTTGTATACAGCTGAACTTAACTTTAACCATTAGGAAAGTCAGTTGATAAAATGCATTGATGTTAAATTTGTGGCGGCGACCATTTTGGATTGACAACATTCGGCCAATGTTAATAATGTTTCTCTAAAGATGGATTTCAAGCAATCTAGATAGCTGCGTATCCGCCGGCCTATCCTATACATAATTGCCATATGTATCATGTCCACAGATATGTTATTGGCAAGCGATAACATAAAAATGGATCAAAATATCAATCTTGGACATCAAGTTTTGGATTAGGATTGATTATTAATATTGGGCGATTATGATATTGATTATCGTTGCCACGAATTATGGAAGCTAAAATTGTATTTCAAAATTAACCTCAATTGGTGAAAGTTTAAAATACATTCCTAAGATTTGCCCTGAATATTACTTTTTAAGTTGAATCGGACAGTTTAAAAAATACACAGCTGAATTGAAAACTTTATCCATTTGGAAACTCGGTTGATAAACTCAATTATGTTGTAAAAAACGTCCTTAATCTGAACCTACTTTGTGACAATCTTATAATGTCGGCATAATTAAAACAGGAAGCTGAAAGCGTCAAAGTTTCTACGAATTTCAAACTTTTTAATATCCTCAATCAAAACAAGGGAAAGTTCAGGAGAAATTATAATTTTTAATCATAGAATAACAAGAAAGTAATGTCATTCAGGTTTGACATTCAGTTCGCGTCTTTGTTTGCCAATAAATTATAAAGTTTTGGTAGAGACGGGGAAACTTGTGGAATATCATTAATTCTAACTCGGCTAGAATCTTTGTTTAATCAGTAAGAGTTGTTTTCGTGAATGGGGTGTATGCTGATTCTCGATGGGGTAGATTTACAGACGGTGCGCGCCCGATCTATAGCAATTTTTACGAAAACTCACTAATTCAGAAAACTCGGTCGAAGGGTTAGCAACGGGTACGCCCAACTTCATCAAACAACCGCGAGGCTCAGGTTCGATTCCAGACATTTGTTTGATCGACATTTAGATGTCGGCGTTTCCGAGTTTCGGTGTTTTTAATTTTTTTTTTTCTGGTATCTGTTTAAGTATTTCTATACATCAGAATCGTTGACTAGCACCCATAACACAAGTATATATTTTATAATTTTGAGGTTAGATTAAAGTGTAACTTGTCCAGGGATACTTATTATTATTTAATACTAGCTGCTACCCGCGGCTTCGCCCGCGTAGTCTATTTATTTAATATTTAACTCTCCAACGCTACTTCCTTCTTCTGGAAAAAATAAATTTAGAAAGTAGTGCACTGAGCACAACCGTTCCATAAGGAGTTAACCACGCACATACCACGCGTCTGTGTCACGCGGTCTTTAAACTATAGTGTTAACGTAGTGATACCAACTTAGTCATAAAAGGCAAGTTTCGGTTAATTTTAGTAAGAGAAAAAATCTGGAAAATTTATTTGTCTATACTAAACACATTTAGCGGCGACATGGTTTTGCACGTTTCCATGTTTATATTCATTCAATTATATTAAGGTTGATAAGTATACTATTGATTAAATTATCGCTATTAAAAGTAGCATATGTTCTTTCGTTCCTCATTAAGTATCTAAATACAAAGTTTCACTGTAATATTTTCAAAAATGGCGATTTTCCATACGAACATTCATCACCTGTTTTCACCCCAATTTTCTCACTCAATTTTCACTCTATAAAGTAGCCTATGTTCTTTCATTCCTAATAAAGTGTCTGAATACAAAGTTTCACTGTTATATCTTCAAAAATATCGATTTTCCATACGAACATTCATCACCTCTTTTTACCCATTCTCCCTCATTTTTTGGTGATAAAAAGTAGCCTATGTTCTTTCGTTTATCATAAAGTGTCTAAATACAAAATTTCACTGTTACAGCTTTAAAAATAACGAATTTCCATATGAACATTCATCCCCTCTCTTTACCCATTCTCCCCTATTTTTCGCCGTAAAAAGTAGCCTATGTTGTTTCTCAGGGTCTATTCTATCTCTGTACCAAATTTCATCAAAATCGGTTCACTGGTTTAGGCGTGAAAGCGTAACAGACAGACAGAGTTACTTTCGCATTTATAATATTAAGTGGGGCCGTTGACGTGTTCCGGTTCAGAGGGTAAGGTAGCCTGTAAACTAGCTTTCGCACGAGGCCTAACATCCCGGTCTCTGGTTGGCAACGCACCGTTACTACCTTTGGTGTCTCTAGGCGACGTGAATTTCTTACCATCAGTAAATCCGTCTGCTTGTTTGCCTTCCTATATAACAAAAAAAACACTTATGCTCTATTTAAAGTTAGGTCATTTCGTGCAATTCTGCGGTTATTGCCAAATGATTGTTATTGTTTTTATAGTAGTAATAGTAGGTAGTTCATGATTTCGAGGTGGGATCACTTTCATGAGGGTCAAGGGGTAGTCCCTTGAAATCATGACCTACCATCTTGTACCAAAAGAACCATCAAAATCTATTTGTGAACAATTATGCATTAGCCGTATGTCTGATGTTAATTAAAATCATATAAGACCGTCTCGAAATAATTACCTTTCAAAAAACTTGCGTTTAAATGTAATGAAATTGAATTTGATTTTTTTATTTATTTTTAAAAATGCGCTTCAATTACTTTCAACGGCTTAAGACAGAGCTATCGTTTAAAGTTACGAAATATAAACCGCTCTAGTTCGAAAACATTTTACAGCGCTCCAGGAAATGGACACTCAAAACTTTATCTGGCCCGATAAAAGTATCACGTGAAACAATACGAGCAAAGTTTCAAAACTAAGTAAAGTTTTTATGGGAAGGTAGACAAGAAGATTTGTTTCCCGACTGTGTACCCAGGACAACAGTTTCCTCATATTGGTCCGGGTCCTCGGTATAGGATAGAATGTAAGCAAGGCGGTGGAGCCCTACTTGGGCAAGTTAAAAACATTACTCTACCACCAGGTCTCATTGGTAATCACACATTTAGGCTTTCCTCGGCTCTTATAATAATATCTTTTATAAAGATAAGTATCTTCACGCCCATATCCCCGAAGAGGTAGGCAGAGGTACAACCAAGGCACCCACGACTAGCCGAAGACACTAAGTCCCACAATGTGATAGGTGGCAAGCCTATCGCCAACCGGGCACATTTCCAATCCCGACCAACATTTTTTTTTATAAGAAAATTGGAAAAATCCAATTTTTCTTTTTGTTGGCCGACCCGGGATTCGAACCCGGGACCTCATGTAGTCAAGTCCAACACCCGGACCGCTAAACCACAGAGGCGATTTTTAATAAAGATACAACATTTAAATGAAAACAAATCTTACATGTATAAAAGAAATTCGTGTTAGTTACACTATTTGTAACTCAACTCAATAACGGCTTATCCGAAACAAAAAAAAACACAAAACATCAAAACACAAACAACAACACAAACACAAAAATGAAGGAGTGGGTCGAAGTTCCCAGAGCAGAGTTGATGTAGTTGTCTGGTAATTCTACATTTGCGAGATTCGAATTACATGTATATACTCCCCTGTCAATATATAGATATATATGTATCACCTCCTTGTTTTAGTTTCTTTGGACCAATTTAATTGAATGATATACTTTAAGGTCCGCAAAACACCGAATAACCAACTTCGATTTCAATTACTAAGGGTTGATTTCACCGATCATATTGAAAACCGAGTTTACTAAAACTAAGTTTAGTTATCGGTTATGATTTCGTTCATAGCAATTATAGTTAAAATTGAAAAAAAAATCTTATATCCTGAATATCTAATGACCATTTAAAGTAGTTTAAAACTTGTATTTACAATTGTTTACAATAAAAAAAATGCCTAACACTCTTGAAAATTGGTGAAACGCGTTATTACGTTGATCGCATTTAAATTCGACGGTGAAATCCTGCCTTGGTCGTTAAGATAAAAAATATATAATTTTGTCGATTTCTGTGGGTTACCGCGAAAAGATCCTGACTTAATGACAAGAGAACCATCGAATCTAGGCGGTTTCAAATTTTTAAAAAAATGGCGGTTTCTAATTTGAAATAAAAAAGTCAAGAAATGACGGAATAATCGATTGCGTCCTCCTTTTTTTTGGAAAAACACGTTTATTTATAGACGTAACTGTCGTTTACCATTTACGTTCGATTTTACTCAACTATCGCCTAACAAAATATCCAGACCGCTCTGGTTGAAAAATATTTCACAGCGCTGCAGGAAATGGACTCCGCGAACGGAACCTGACTCGATAAAAATATCGCATGAAATATGTACTAAGTAAGTTTTAAAACTACTCTATGTATTTCTTTGTGCTCTATTTTTATTAGGGATATAAATAAAATAACAACAAATAAATGTTAGCCGTGTATGACGAGTTATACTAACACAGAGTTGCATAGAGTAGTTTTAAAACTAAAAAATATTTGCCTATCTATGGAAAAAGTGAATGTATAAATTACTAGCTGAGCCGACAAACGTTTTCCTGTCCTAACTTACACCAATTATAATAACTTTGCCGTTGTTGCTCCATTTTACAAAAAAAGATAAATGCTTGTCTCAATCGGATGACGTCCTGAAGACACTCGCACTCGCGTTGATTTTATTTGGCGTTACCGAAACGAACCTGTTTGTTAGAAAAGACCAACCGTGACAGTAAGTTGTCACTAACACCGTGACATTCTACTAGGTGTTAGAGTTTCGCGGGGACTCGCCTGTATTGGTACCACCGCCCTACTTATTCCTGCCGCCATAACATAACGGGTTTGAAGGGTATGGTAGACGCTAAACTTACTTTTGCACTAGGCCTAACATCCCGGCCTCAGGTTGGCAACACACCATTACAACCTTTGGCATCTCTAGGCGGCGTGAATTTCTTACCATGAGGAAATCCGTCAGCTTGTTTACCTTCTAACAAATTAAAAAAAAAGATAGTAAGTATAAACTATAAGGTAATTCTGCTGAGCTCCGACTAAATACAAATAAACCATTTTCCATTGGAACAAAAAGAAAAAAAGGACATTTTAGACATAGACATGTCAGTTTAATAAAGACGCACGTGTCAACTCGTGACGACGTTAACGTTTTCCGATGAATAGATTAAAAGTCTGTAAAAAATGTCATATGTACAAACTAATCTGACCGTACTGAATGTGTTTTGTCTCTTTTTATTATTATCGTTGACAGGACTTAAAATAAGTTTAGTTGGTACTCAACAGAATTGTAACCGCTGTGTGGAAACGTAATATTTTTATGTGGAAAAGTGCAAACACGCTTTAATACAAAACACGCAATCTTTTAACGTCCCACAAACTCTGATCAAAAAGGATCTGACTATAGACTGATATCCTTTCATATAAGTAACAAGCAATATTCATTTATAAACAGGTGCTTATAAACCAGGTACCACCATAGACGAGTTTTAATTGGAGTGGTATCGGAAATCGCTAATGACGTCATCAGATCATGTTGACGCGATCCTTTGAAAATATTGAAAGAGCATCTCATTTGCGGTATTTTTTTCCAACATATTTACTGAATCTTTTACAAATCTGTTAGTGAAAGATTTAAATGTGAATCACATTTTAAATGAAAAATCTGGCACGTTTTTCATGCACATTTGTTTTCACAAAATATTTATGAACTTGCTGTTTATCCAAAACAAATAGTAAGGATTTTCCTACAAATATTCAACTCCAATTATGATTTAAAAATAATAAGTAGCTTATATTTGAACTCGGATCTTTAGCTTTATGCATATCAAAAAATGGGACTTTCTCATTTAAATAATATATGTACTGATTTTTTTTGATTGACTAATGTTTGGTTAAACGGCTTTCACAACTTCACTGGACTTTGTGGACAAGCAGAGGGCACAGTCTGAGATTTAGATGAAACATCGTTGTTTATACAAGTTTTTTCTCTACAATGTCGTTAAAAAAGGATGTTTACCGGAATGCTGGTACTTGGTTTGGTGTTTTTTTCTGGTTACTGTATGGATTGTCGCTCAGCAATAGGCACCGGGCGGAAAAGGGTCCTTCGTTACGATACTATTGGCAACAGTATAGTGTGGTGTTTTGTGATTTTTTATTGGGATCAGGTGGAAGGCTGGCGTTGGACCGCTCTGTTATATTGGATCGTAGTTTCCCAATGGGGACGTAATACGTATTATACATTTGTAATTTTTTTCAAATCTTAGTTTTAACACTTACAAAATGTTCATTTCTATTTTTCGTATAAAGGTGAAGTTGCAGCAAAATATTGCGTTGTTGCTAATGTTTGTTTATTTGACTGCAACGTGTTGAACTACACCGACTTTTAAGAGGCTCGAGTTTTGGAACGAAGTTCCTTATTGCGCGTTGTGAATGGGGGCTAGACGGAAAAAAATCTTACGAAAATGTTGTCACGACACCTTTTGCTCTGTGGTCTAGCGGTTCAGTAGTTGGACTTGACTGCATGAGGTACCGGGTTCGAATTCCCGGGTCGGACAATTTTTTTTATTTTTGTTTTCATTTTCTATTTTTTTTTATTTTTTTATTTTACATTTTTTATTTCATATTTCTTTTTATTTTATTATTTTTTTAATATTTTTATTTCTTTTTTTTTTATTTCATGTTTCTCTGTCTGTGTCTCTCTATAAGAGAGATAGAGATTACTAGAGATTGATAGAGATTGAGAGAGAGAGAGGGGGAGAGAGAACTTCGTTCCATCCAGGTGTCCCTTGACACCTCTCAACTTTTTATTTTTGTGTTTCAGGATCGGAATGTATTATAAAAAATCGTAAATCAATATCAAATGCGCCCAATAACTTTTATTTTATCACCATTTTTATTTTTTTCTTTCTCCCGAAACATGATAGATAAAAAAACACAAGAAATAGATATTAAATGACGTGTGTTAGCATTTTTCATAATCCTTTGTGGTTTTTAATTACTATTCCAACTCAATATTGCATTATTTGCTTAATCAGTAAATAAATTTTAAAAAAAATGCCAACTTGCCATTATATTAAGAGCATTTGTGTGATTTGTGTAGATTTCTGAAGTTTTTGAAGTAAAAGACAAGCCAATAAGGCTGCAAGAAATCGATTGATTTTTAACAAGCAGATGGACCTCTGTCTTTAAGCGATGTCTTTGGCTAAAGAGAGATGATCATAACAAATTAGTAATAGGTTAATGATTCAGAATAAATTGCATTCAATCAGTATTGTTTTAAATCAAACTGGAAGCTATTAACTTAGAGCTAGATTACTGAATAGTTGCAAGGCAGGCGCAATATAACCCCAAAATCAACAAATCTTGTGTTTGTATTATAGATGTTATACATATAAATACTTAATGAGTTACCGGAATAAATTTAATAAACACACATTCGCCTGCAATATTAGGAATTGAACCCGAGCCTCGCAGTGGGTCGGTGCAGGACTACGAGGCGGACCTTGATTAATTTCCCCGAGTTGGTCCGGGCTCCTTCGCAGAACATATTATCTGCCTTCCTTGCCAGGCAGCTCGTAAAAGGCGAGCATAGGCTTACCGTCACTAACACCTGGACATCTGACTTGGTGGTAGAGCTTCGCAGCGACTCACCCGGATTGATACCACCGCCTTAGCTATTCCTGCCGCCACAACGTCATGACGTGTTCCGGTTCAGAGGGTAGGGTAGCCGGTAAACTTACTTTTGCACGAGGCCTAACGTCCCAGCCTCAAGTTGACAACGCACTATTACCACCTTTGATGTCTCTAGGCATCGTGAATTTCTTACCGTCAAGAAATCCGTCTGCTTGTTTGCCTTCCAATGTCTTAAAAAAAAATAGGTGATCACTTACCCTCAAATAATGAATCCCCTTCTATTATTATAAAACCTCTGACAGTATAACAAAAGCATTTTGCTTACAAGTGAAGAATTTACAAACTGTATCCAAATCGACCATACATTTCTACTGTAGATAATATTAAAATTGAAAAATTGACTTCAAGGCATTTATCTGCGTTTTTGCCTTTTACTATGACACAAAATATATAACTGAAGGTGTCAGTAAATAACTAGCGCCCACATTATCATGTTCATATAATATTATCGCAGGCTAAAATTAGACCTGTTCGCATCAAAGCCTGTAATTTCGCAACTGAATAGGGGACAATTTGTGACGTCATGCACAGACATTTTCTGGACGGCGCGTGGCACAAAATGGAGGTGGTTATTTCTGATAAAATTAAACGTTTTTTGCTTACGCTTATTTCATTTATTGTAAAGAATAACAAGAAAACTCAACTGTTTTTGCTTTTAATGTATAGAAAAACTAGACGTTGCTTGCGGCTTCGCCCACGTTTTTATAGGAACCTGTTGTGCGATCGAGATTAAAAGTCTATATATTAATCCATGTCACAATCTATCTGTGTTCTGAATTTCAGAAAAACCCGTTCAGCCATTTCAGTGTGAAAGAATAACGAACATCCATAAATACATACAAACTTTAGCATTTATAATATTAGTGGGATGAATAAGCAAGCGATTTATACTTATCCAGACTTATGCAAAATTTTACTTTTAATCTTGACTTAAAAGATGCCTAAAAATATTTTACTTTTAATATGCCATACAGTTGTTTTGAAATACTTAATGTTACGAATATTCTTATAAGCAGACTTTAAAAGTATCTATACAATAGAACTGAATTTATGTAACAAATAGTTTGAGTTCTAAAAGGAAAATTATTTTCATAGAGGCGAGACTAATTTTAAGTTAGTTTTAACTTTTAGATAATTAATTCATTTGTATCAACAAAAACTATTTATTTTCCATACGAGACTTCTTTTTGTAATAATACCTACTTATTGTTTTATTTTATTGTATTTGTACTATACGAAAGACGGATCAATGACAAAATACAATTCCGGAGGCTTGCGATATTAATTAATGCAGTCAAGGCGAGTAAGAAGAGTTTTTCCCTGTGTTGGTCCGTGTCCTCTCTGATTGGCAGCTCGTAAGAGGCGAGCAAAGGTTTACATATAACTCATTGCCAACAAGACCACTGCAATGGTCCACCGCCCTACCTATTCCTGCCGCCGTAATGTCTCTGTCAAGTTCCGGCCTGGAGGGTAGGGTAGTACTCGGTAGATTTGCACAATTGACCTTACATCCCGGCCACAGGTTTAGCGACGCATATATAACATTTATGGTGTCTATAGGCCACGGTTGTCTCTTACCATCAGAAGACCCGTGTGCTTGTTCACTAATATCACACGAATTGAAAACTTGATATATGTCTATAAAAATATAAGTTTGTTTAAGAAAAATTGTGATGTACATGCTGTAAACACAAGGAATAAAAACAATCTTGTTGTGCATAAGTCTCGTCTCCACAAAATCAGTTATTCTTTCATGGGCCAATGTATACGTTTTTACAATAAACTTCCCGAGCATATTAAAGACTTACCATTTAATAAATTTAAAAAATGTATTAAGATAACGTTGTACGGTAAGAGTTATTATAAGATTTCAGAATATTTAGAAGACAGAAATGCTTGGGATTAATTGCTCCTCATGCCAATCTCTGCAAATTATTTGTGAATGTAATAAACTTTTGTAAATTAGATTTATAAGAAAAAAGACAAGCCCGCTGAGTTTCTTTCGCCGGATCTTCTCAGTGAGTGGCCTCGTTCCAATCCGGTGGTAGTTTTTAGAATTATATAGACGCGTTACAAGAATCTGTATATGGATCTACGTAATAAAAGCTATTTTGAATTTGAATTTGAATTATCTGACATAAAAAAAGAAATGGTTCAAACAGTTATTGAACAAACTAGTAAGAATTTAAACAGTGATACAACTAGTGATTTGGTTTCTTCGATTTGATGCACTAATATTTTTAATTTAATATTACCATAGTATTTAGTACGTGAATAATTGAGATTAATATGACTTTTCACCGATTAGTGGGAGAAAATACAATGAAGTAACAAGTGTGTGATATGAAAATACATTTCCGAGGAAATACAATTTATTAATTTTAAGATTTTATAAAACCTCTCCATTATACTTACAAAAAGCCTCTTCTTTTTTGTACTTAACAGCATGCTATCCCATTTTAATATGATATATATATCTAAGTAAATACAATTTATTTATTTAAAAAGTTTTATAAAACTTCTCCATTATACATACAAATAACCTCATCTTTTTTGTACTTAATAGGATTCTACCATATTGTGATATGAAATTATATTTCCAAGTAAATATAATTTATTCAGTTGATAGTTTTATAAAACCTCTCCATCA
>NJDC01000036.1:52711-89200 GCA_002245475.1 Calephelis virginiensis | reverse complement strand
GCATCTAAATGTTTCATCACACAAATGCCTGCCCCTGTCGGAAATCGAACCCGAGCCTCGCGGTTGGTGGGCGTAGTTAGGCGTGTACGCTAGCCACTCGACCAACGAGGCGGTCAAATTAATGTATATTGTTATTGTAAAACTAGCTTCCACTGCCGGCTTTGCCCGCGTAACAATTTATGTATTTTTATTATTTATAGCCTATAGGCTATTCTGATGAATAAACTGTATTCCTGTAAAGTTTCATCTAAATCCGTTCAATTATTTTGTGCGTGGTAGAGTAACAAATATCCATCCATTTTTACAAAATGTTGTAATTGATAATATCGGTAGACAGTAGGATAATATACCTAATATATTTATAATTGTTAGAATAAATATGAATGTTTTAGGACAAATTACACCAATTGAGTCTAACCACTATATGCTTCTGTCATGGCTGTTAGTCAACGATACTAATACTCGTACATAGAAATACTTATATAGATACCATGATAATTTAATAAACACCCAGACATAACATTTCAATAATAGAAGAAGGAGGGTTTTGTCTTAATATTTCTCATTGTGTTTGTATCGTTTGTAGATTTAAATAAATATTACTTATCGTTACGCCAAGTCCCTAACATGTAGGTAGATAGCTAGACATGGTAGGAGAGGCGGAGAGGTATTATAATGAAGATTGTAAGTTAAAAATGCAGACAATGCCACGAATAACATTGAGTTCTAATATATCATGTTGAACTTTTAAAATTCTATTCCTCTGCAGACTCCGTATCAGTTGGACACGACCTTTAGTCCCAGTTTGCAGTCCTGCTATTTGTAAACCTACAAACATACTCGTAATAATATAGACCACCTAGAGCAGGTATTCATACAGAGCGAGTGTAAACTTGTTCAGCGTTAAAAAGCAGAAATGTATACATGTTAAAATTTGTACATTACTCTGTAGTAACATAGGCGTAATTATTTTAGGTTTTTTAACGAAAAAGGGAATGTTTGAGAAATGGTACCGGTTTGTTAGTCTGTGAGACTGACGTGATATGTGGAAAAAAGTAAACTACAAAATACCCAACTTGGTGTACTGTAAGTTGCCCTCCAGCCTAGAAAACTCTCGAATGTGTTCGGATTATAATTAGATTATCCTATAAAATGTAGGAAATTCATTTGTCCTCGTATGATTCCTGTATCGAGCCTAATTGAGCATCGAACCCGACTATAGACCGATAGATGACGAGCCATTTATAAGTATATAGTATACTTGTGGCGCCACCACGAATGACTAATTAATAATACTATAAGCTTTCACAATCTTAACATTTATAAAAATCTTAGTAGGATTAAAGTTAGAATGTCAACACATAATAATTTTATATCGTGACTGAAATAGGCAAGGTCGTGAATCGCTAACCACGTAAGTTGCTACTTGCTGCAAGGTACTACACCAGTGGTCTGGTTGCTAATTGCTCTATGGTCTGTTCTAGTTAGTAAATCTATTCCAGCACGGAAAATGTTTTTGCTGTTGACGTGGAAATGTTTGTGCTATTGACGTGAAATCAAAAATATTGTAATAGTGTGAATACAGTGAAATGTGTGCTGGTACTATCACAGCCGCATTTAGAGATGTTAATCATCTTTTAATCGGTCATAATGCTACATTTTTATACAAAATTGTGACGCGTGACGAATTAATTGACGTATTTAAGTACAGTCGTTAGTAGTATAAATGATGGAATGTCACCAAGAGCCAGCGTTGAAATTCATAAAATATATCTACGTATATAGCTTCCTGAAGAAATGTATTGTTATAATGCTTATAGACTCCATACGATTATATTTTCTATGTCGTGTCCCGTATGCGGTAGTAACTTATCGTACGGGACATGACATATCGCTAAAAGAACAAGCCTGAAAACTGTTTTTCCTTTTTCACATACGTTTTTCATAACTATTCACATTTATGTGAAACGCTTGCATTGTTAGTATGCAGAATTTGAATCCACACAGTTTTTTAGCATTTTCAGACAAGCAAACATAACAGTTAGAATTTATTTATAACTTTCCCCATGTTGATCCGAGCCCGCTGAGTAGAATAGACCATCTGCATCTCTGCCTGGTAGCTCGTAAGAGGTGAGCACTGGTTAAAATATAGGTAAGTACCAACATGACCACTGGTGGCAGTGTGCTGCGCGACATAGCCGGGTAAGGATCACCTATTTACCTACAAGCGAGGTATTATACTGGTTTACCTATTTCTCACGCCAAATTGAGTATACCGCGTTCCGTCATGAAGGGTAGGGTAGCGGGTAGACGAGCACAGTAGACCTAAGCAGGAGAGCTGTGTTCTTGTTCATAAAAAAAACTCAAACCGTGTTGTACTTATATTACCATTTTTCTATTCCTGTGCCCAAAACTGATTGTTACTCTCATGATTCAGTCTCGAAGGTAACATAGCTGGTAAATTAAAAGCAAGAGCCATCTCCATTCTCCATCCTCAGGTTGACAATACACCATTACCACCTTTGGTGTCTCTAGGTGGCGTGAGTTTCTTACCATGAAGAAATCCGTCCGCTTGTTTGTCGTCCAATATCCATCTTGGACAAGCAACCACAATCATCATCAACTTTCTTGTAATTAAAAAATCTGTTTCCTTCCTACATAAGACTCAATTCTTAACGTTAATATTATTTAACACAGATAGAGATAACAAAGAAAGCAAAAAGAAAAAAAAATGATTTTATTATACGTGAAAAGGAACGTCACTGAAAATACATTCAGTAATGGCGTTTCTTTACACAAAATACATTTACGTTGAGTGGAATGGAAACCAAAGTGAGATATCGAAGATAGTTCTACGCTCAATCCGCAAAGACAAGCAGACACCCCATCTACATAATGCCGACGTTAGCTTAAAGATTGTGGTGCATAGCAAAAGATGCGCTATAGATAGACAATGCCTGAGCTATAAATATATATACTTAATATAATGTTATACGTATTTATTTATAAAAAAATAGCACATGTGTTTATTTGTCTCACAGTCCCGTGATGAAATAAAACAAGATAAAACTAGATTTCTTTAGAACGAAACTTTGAGTATTACTATTCAAAGGAACAAAATGACTTGTTTGTATGAAAAAACTTATGTATGGTATGGAGGAAGCTAGCCAATTTGCAACGATCGTGATACTTGACACTTAGTACTCTCTTTCTACCTTTTGAGGTAAGTTGGCGTGTAGATATGTATGCATAACATTTTGTAATACAAAAATAACTAATTTGTATCACGTCTATTATTTTTTAATTTAAAATATTATTACGTTGTTGTTTGAATTTCGTTAGACTGTAATGTTCAAATTAAAAAAAGTATCTTCACGCCCATATCCCCGAAGAAATAGGCAGAGGCATAACCAGGGCGCCTACAACCAGCCGAAGATACTAAGTCTCACGATGTGATAGGTGGTAACCGGGCACATATCCAATCCCGAGCAACGTTTTTTTTTATTAGAAAATTGAATCAACCCAATTTTCTTTTGTTGTCCTACCCAGGAATTGAACCCCTTGATTGAGGTCCCCTCGTGCAGTCAAGTCCGACTACTGGACCGCTAGACCACAGAGGTGATCAAATGAAATTAGTATATTTTTTTTTTGATAATATAAGGAGATACTGTAAGGAAACCAGAGTGACATACCCAATGTCAGAAAAAGCGTAAGAGTAGGATAAACGCGTCAAAATCAGAGCGCTACGGAAAATCCATAGTCTGACACTCGCTAACCGCACTAGTAACAGAGAGATCCATGAAAAATTGGGATTGAAAGAAAGTGATTCCGTTAAAATGAAAACGGGCATGCTCCGCTGGTTCGGTCATGTGGAAAGAATAAACAGATGAAAAATTGACAAAGCAGATATACAATGTGAGAGTTAATGGGAGCTGGTGAGACCAAAGTTGACATTCCACGTTGAAATCGCTTGGATGTTATCCGAGGGCGGTGTCAACAGTCTCTGGCACCGGCGTGTTTGTATGAAAAGGGTAAGGAATGTGGAGGAAGCCAGGCAAGTCTGCCAGGATCGTGAAATTTGGCACTCGATACTCGCTGCCTACATCGTAAGGGACTTGTTCTGAAGATGTAAATGTATATATCTAAGACGATTATACTTATATTGAATGCTAACAGTTTTACGCTCAATTTGCACAGATAAGCTTATACCTCTTCTGCAAATTTCTGGTGGTAGTTAAAAGCCGTTTTGAATAACCTATCTAGGATAAGAGCCGTATCTCTTATCTTAGAAATGCTATTGAAAATGGCCGTACGTATTGCTTTGGATTAGTAAGACGGCAACCAGCTTTATTATTCTGTAATTAAAATGGCTTAGTAACAAAAATCCAATAAACCTATCTCTAACTGTAATCTACTTTCCAAGCATTTAATTTAATTTTCAAGGTAGGTAAATGTTCTCCCATTGTTTTAAATACAGATTTTTGTTCTTCAAGGTCGACTGAATGGTTGTTGTTTTAGTATGAAGTAATCTTTTCTAACAGAAGAGTTTAATAATAATTATACTGGTTCAACATAAACGTTTTTTAATGAAAGCTATTTAAATATCGCATATTAATGGGTATGCGATTATATTAACGTCGTAGTTATAACGAGTCACTTAAACTATTATATAAAATAATTAGGTAGATATTGAATTAATTGCAAATTGCGAATTGCAAACAACCTAATTAATAAATAAGACTTAGTTGCAATGGGACCACCTCGGAGATACACTCTTTCAAAACCTATTTGAAATGACGGAGAAAACGATGAACATTCCTAAAACAAAATATATTCAGTCGAACTGCCAAAAAAAGAGGAACTTATATGCTTCCTCATTGTTTTGAAGGTGGTTAAGTATTTTAAATGTGCAGCTGTGGCTTAGGTGTTTCATGTTCCGTTTATTTGACTTAACTCTTTTGATGTATCTGCTGTGATGCTTTTTTTGTGACCTAACAAGCATTATATACGACACGTCCACTATTATATTTTATAGCAAAATAAATTTTATGTGTACTAACTTTATTTACATAAAGTCCATAATCCTAATAATGCATCAAGATCTGAGGGTTTAGATACGTCGTCAATTTACGTTGATATGTGGGTACACTAACTTAATATTTAGTATCTTAGAACCATATTAGCTTAATACTATTGAGTTATTGAACAAATAATACGTATGCGTAAGGATGTGACAACCCCATCAGCCGTGGTATAATCTACTGGAATATTTGAGCTAAATTTTCATAATGTCGCAAAGGTTTGTATTAGATAAACTAGGCGACCAGGCGAAATTGGTATCATTTGACATTATTAGCTACTAGCAGTTTGTATGAATTAAAGCACTATTTGTTTTCCATTTTCAGCAACTTTCCCGGTGTTTTTCTTTATAAGAAGGATTCATTTTTATATATTCGACTGATTTGGCGAATTTCGTATCGCTTCACATTGACAGCTACTTACAGTTGGCATTGACAAAATTTAAGACTTGTTATTCCCACTTTCTAGCAATTTTCCTGGTTTTACTCTAAATTTGAAGACAATAACCAATACAAAAAATCTTTATTTCGCGTAGGCATCGCATCATGCCTGAAAAGATGGACCAATGTTGCTAATTCTACTTTTTACTGCAGGTTTTTGGCACTAGTTGTAACAGGTTTAAAAAAAATATTGGTTGAAGATAAATTAAGTTATTTCGTTGTTTGTATGTGTAATTATATCTAAACTATCGAAAACCACTGCCAACAGCAGGTTGTGTGCGTACATTTTTCTAAAAAATATTATATTGTCGACCAAGGTAGAAAAACCGAACCACTATGTTACCAATCAAATTATTTTTATTAAGTACACTAGACATACTAGGCAAATTATATTTAAATACATATTATTATATCTTTCTTTCTCCTATCTATAAGTAAAAGTTTGAATTGCGAAAACTGTTTGCTTGTTTGCCTTCAAATATCATAAAAAAATACACAAAAGCGTACAAAGGTGGACTTAATGCTAAATAAAGTTCTGAACATTATCAAATATTTTTGTTGTCCGACCCGGGGATCGAACCCGGGATTTAAGAAGTTAAGTCCGACGCCGGCCCGCTAGACCACAGAGGCGACTAAAGGCAGTAAATGCAGAATAAAAAAATGTTGCTCGGGATTGGAAATGTGCCCGGTTGGCGATAGGCTTGCCACGTATCACATTGTGTCTTCGGCTAGTCGTGGGTGCCCTGGTTGTGGCTCTGCCTACGCCTTCGGGTATATGGGCGTGAAGATATTTTTTTATACTTTTTTTTCTCAATTCAAATTCAAAGGTCAGCAAAATCAAGACAAAATGCAAACATTACTTAAAGCTATTTTGTCCTAATCAAAAACAGAAAAAACGCCGTCTGATCTGCTATGTAAATGACTAATCTAAATTTCAGGCGACGCCTTAAGAGAGCGATTGAATAATCCAAAAGTAGCTCATTTGTATGCCTTACCTAATGCTTGGCGAGAGAACAATCTGAATGCTGATTAGTCCGCCATTACAGAAATCCCGCGAAAACATTTCAGATGATTAAAAATTTTATTTTTAAGTTCAAGTGAGGATAATGTACGTGCTAAGTGCCCCACCGAACTTTGTTACACATGAAGTCGACAACTTATAACAATTTCCTAAAAAAAAATATAGACTGCGTTAACTATAACTGGTTATCCTACCCTCCATACCGTACTACGAAAGTTTAGAGAATGGTTATTATAGAGGCTGCAAAAGATAAAGAGGGGTGCCAAACCAGGCTATTACTGGACTCATCACCTCATCTAACTGTATAAACTCTCTCTCTCTTTTAAATCTAGCAATTCCAAAAAAAAATGGAGCATAAAAACAGCAAAAAAAATAACCTACTTTCCAGTTTCCAAAAAGCCATCGATTATTATCGGATATTTGCTATTGTTACGACATCTTTGTCTTCTGTTGTTTGGAGGCTTTGTAACATGGCCCTACAACGAATGACCTAGAAAACTAGTTCACCTTAGATGAAGCCTTAGTATCTCTTTGTCATGTGAAGTCTGGATCACAAATGGAGGCGTAATCTGAAATGATAAGGCATAAAGAAAATGTGTAGCAATTATTTGTGTATTTTTTATATAAATGAACCTTAATTTTTTTTTGTGGAAAGTGGGTGGCAAGAAGTTGTTATAAAGTACCTAACTTTTTCAATTTATTACACAACTAGATAAAGGGTGTGCTACTAAAAATCAAAATGTATAACTTTTAAGAACAGAAAAAAACAATTTATTCTTTTTTTAACTATGTGAAAAGTTGGGTCTTATAAGTTTGACGTGTCTGTATGTCTGTCGGTGTTATTATAACTTTTAAACGGATGGAGCAATTTTGTTTTAAAGAAACTTTAATTCAAAAAACTTTATTCGCATAGACCATACAAGTGTTATGACCGGATCGGAATTTGCGAGAAGATCCAGCGAAAGAAACTTATGGAGATGGTTCTTAACAATATTATATACAGATTTTGTGAAACATAAGATTATTATTTCATATTTTAAAAATATTCTTAGGTACCTATATGATTTGGCCTAAAATTAATCAAATATTTTTATTTTGTTGCTGGTTTGTCATCAAATAGCAGTGTCTAACTAGTAATTTAATGCAATAGTTAATTTTTGATTATTTTCGACTTGTGCTACTCTCTAGGTGTGCGAAATTTTATCAAAATACAAGTGGATCTTCTGACTTTAAATTTACATTAACTATATATGACAGGTGATAAGAGATGCGCTTTACGGCATCTTGAATGACTAAAATTCATTGCCCTGAATGTGCTATAGCACCTATCTGTTTGCCAATTTATTGTTAAATCTAAATTTATCTGAATGCAATTACTTATATGTGATCTTTTATGCGTATCTAACTAACTAACAGTCACGTAACTCCTAAACGACTTGATCTAGTTGGTTGAAAGTCAAATTATTCAAAGACACATACAAGAGCCTTTGGATAATTTGAAAACATATCTGGATTTGGCAAGTAGTACTGCTGTCGAAATGTCACCAAATTTAAGCGATGAGAAAGACAGCAGGTTGACTCTTATATGCTACACCGAAATATTACCCAAATGTTTATTATCTATACTAAAATTATACAGCTAAAGAGTTTGTTTGTATACTTAAACGCGCCAGTCTCAAGTATTACTTGCTTGAAAAATTATTTCAGTGTTAGGTAACATATTTATCGAGGAAGCATAAAGGCTAATATCATAATGCTTCAACCAAATAGAAGCGGATCACAAATCATTGTTTCCAATTGGTTTACGTATTGCGAGCTTCCACTACCTGCACTGCGTAAACAGTAGTTTCGCAAAAATCATATATGATAGAATTGTTCCTCTTTAACAGTTATAAAAAAGTACGCAACAGCATATATCTAACTTTTAAAGTTAGCTCACTAGAAAACTAAACTAAAAATACATTCTAAACAAAATTAATTTAAAATAACATCAGTTTTTTTAGAATAACCTACAATCTACAAAATTTAAGATTGTAAGAGCTAGTATTTTTACTTATATAAACGAAAGTCGTGGGCCAATGTTAGCATTAGCCCAAAATAGTTATTCCAAGCGGATGAAGTCGCGGGTGGAAGCTATTAATTAATAAATTAAGCCACATGTGCAACTATTTCTTTTCTAAATCATAACATAAATCAGACACAACAAATCTTAAATTTTTAGCGGGTGAATGGTAACTATTCCATCAATTGAAAATAATGCACATTGTATTTATTTACAAAGCTATAAATTTAAACTGCATTTTATTACAAAGTAACATATAATTAGGGATGTCCCTCTATCGATAAAGTTTTTCGATCGATCGATTACAAAGTGTCTACCTTTAATCTAAATCTCAAATTATTAATTATCAATTCAATATGACTACATACTATGGTTACAATTTTAACAAAAGTGGTTGATAACAATCCAATTTATTCGTGTTTATCAATATTGAGATGGTGAGTAATGGTAGTGTGTGTAGCTTAAATAAGGAATATTTGATTGAATGACTTAATTTGCTCGTAAAAAAAATCTTGTGTACATTATTTTAGATTACTGAATTTTACGTTTGTAATGTGGAGTCCAAGCTTTGATGCATCTTTAATGTATGTTTAGCAACTTTACTAAAGTAAAGGTATAGGTTCCGGTTCCCCGTGTTGATCCGGGCTCTTTTGCAGAATAGACCATTTGCCTTCCTGCCAGGCAGCTCGTAAAAGGCGAGCATAGGCTTACTGTCACTAACACCGTGATATCCTACTAGGTGGTAGAGTTTCGCAGCGACTCGCCCGGATTGGTACCACCGGCTTACTTATTCCTGCCCCCATGACGTCAGTGCTTGCCGTTGACGTGTTCCGGTTCGGAGGATATGGTAGCCGGTAAGTTTACTTTTGCTCGAGCCCTAACATCCCGGCATCAGGTTGGCAACGCACCATTACCACCTTTGGTGTCTCTAGGCAATGTGAATTTCTTACCACCAGGAAATCCGTTTGCTTGTTTGCCTTCCAATGTCATAAAAAATAGGTTTGATTGCCTACCTAAGCTCTGCGTTGAAATGAAAACTGTATCCGTATAAGTAGTATTATATTTATTTGTATGGCATCTGCAAAATTCCCTGTGTGTTGGCCCAAAGATTGACCGGTGAAAAATTTCAATAGCCATTAAGTTCACCTTTTGTATAAACTACTTTTGTTTGGTGTGCAATGAAAGTAAATTAATTAAATAAAATACTAGATTGTAATTTCAAAAAAATAAATACTGTCTTATACAAAGTATCAAATTTTGTATCCGATTTTAATTAATTAATCGATACATTTACTTATCTACCGATGACACTATAGTTGGTCAAATTTTAATAATTGTGGGTTTGTGTTTATTATACATTTCATCGTAACTCATCCAAGTTCGGTGATTAAGCTAGAAGCAATTTTAACCTGATGATATTAGAGTGAGATTTAATGAAATACTGGATGAATGCATACAAATTCTGACTTAAAGGAATGGGTACCCGTTGAAATGTAACAGGCTTAATATTTTCGTTTTCAATTTTGACGTATCATCGACATATCGGTATGGGTATACCAACACCACTACAGTAAATGAGCGTTTAATGGTAGAAGTTTCATCGTAACTCAACCAAGTTCGGTGATTAAACAAGAATTGTATTCTGATATTAGATTGTAATTTAGCGAAACATTAATATCCTTTGTATATTAAGCGGTAAATCTATTACAATGTTGTAACAAATTGGTTATGCTGGTTTGCTTTTATGGCTCCCAGAGATAACAGAATTAAACTAAATATATCCTGAAATTTTATGTTTTGATTAAAGTGCTTACTGGTTGAAGAGTGCTGTGCAGTAACCTGCTGGAGTATGGATTCATCGCCTTACCTATTCCCTGTGACTATTCCTACTGTCATAATGAAAGTGTTATATTCCGATTCCGAACACTCTGGCGACAGGATAGTGATACACTTACAACATTAATGCTGTCTATAGGACGAGATTATCTCTTACCACTAGGAGATCCATGGGCGCTCTTATAACAGATGTAAAATAAGCCGTTATTTTGCTAATTCCACGTAAGCGTTGTGGCAAATAATCCTCCAAACGACACAGAATGTGACAAGCCTAACTGACGTTCCCAACTCCGCGACCAGAACACGAATATAGGAAGAGCTCGGGAAACAATATAAATTGTCACGTTCTTTAAATGTGACAACCCTACCTAAAGTTCCCACCTCCCACCTCCGCGACCAGATCACAAATAGAGTCCGAACACGGGAAACAAAACCACTTGTCACGTTCTTCGCCAACTTTGTCGAAGCACTCACCACAGAGAACACCAAATCGCACTCGACGTACGTTTCGCCTACACCGAGGCATCCTCAGGAATTCGACCGTACCGTACAAACGACGACACACGAATTAGCAAAATAAAGGCTTATTTTACATCTGTTATAATGGATTTCCGCAAAGTAACGCCTGATTCAATAAAATAGGCTCTCTTATGTCAAAGCCAAAAATAGATTTCTTTCATAGAAATAGAATGTACAAGGGAGATGAAGATGATGCAATGGGCAGCCTGAAGTGATAAGACCAGAAAAAATGCCCGTAACGAATACATTAGACATTCAATCAATATTGGAAGGCAAACAAGCTGACGGATTTCCTGGTGGTAAAAAGTTCACGCAGTCTATATACACCTAAGGTGGTAACGGTGCGTTGCCAACCTCATTCCAGGATGTAAGGCCTCTAGCTAAAGTAAGTTTATCGGCTACTTTATCCTCCGGACCAGAACACGTTAACAGTAAACGCTGACAATATGGCGGCAGGAATAGATAAGGTGGTGGTTGTGGTACCATTACAGAAAAGATAGTCGAATGTTGCGTTGTTCGGATATACGATGCGAAGAGACATTAAATAAATAGTAAAGAAAGCATTGGCTATATCGATTAAGAAAAAAGTACGAGCCTCCCGCGCCGGCCACGTGTAGTGGTTACAAAACACTTGGAATACAGCTAAACACACAGACATTCCAGGATAGAGCAACCTGGTGCCTCGGACGAGGCTGGTCGATCCCAGGCTTGAGAGCGGGCATGGATGAAGAAGAGGAAATGGAATATATTGAATGTACTTTGCCGAAGTGGTGTTTACTTTACTGACGTGTTATTGAATTGTAGTCGGTTTTTTTACAGATTTTCAGCGGTTACTTATTTTCTTGACGGTATGTCTAGAAAAAATGTTTTGAAAATTTCCTGACCGAGGTTGGGGTTTCTAACTAAGGTTCGGCAAAACAATAATAAGTTCATAATCGTAATAAAGTTGCAGCCAAAACATAGCTTATGAAAAGCAATAAAAATGGCGTCTCGCTACAAAAGCTGAGAAAAGTCCCGTTCCAATTTCCTGTATATAGGGGAGCAACTCACAGTATTCAATTCCCTAGTCCTCCCTCACTTGCGTGATAGCAACCCGTTCATTTTGAAATAATTATTTTAAAAACTCTCTTCTTAATTTTAAAAACTAAACTTACTTTCAATATTGACCCGAAAGACGTTGTACTGTTTTAGCTATGAATATTGAATTTTTATATTCGATTATGTTTCTAAATTTTCCTTTTTTTTTCTGTCGTAAGAATATGCTCCTAACAAGAATTATCACAATATGAAAAAAATTTGCAAAAGGTTTCAGTCCGTCTAACCGTCTACGTTGTCTTTAGACATTACAGATGTGACATCTGTTCTGAAGTGTTCTGCTATGTTAAGGTAAATTACTAGTGATATAATTCAGTAAACTCAATAACAAAAAACTAAACCAGTGGGCAAGTGAACTATAATGTCCCAAATTATAGCTGGACAAAGAATGAACTGTAAAACTGCGAACACTTTTCATGTTAAGATACGTAAAGTTGCAGCATAAATACAGCTTATGAAAAGTTACGGCTAAGAAAAAGGCTAAGAAAAGTCACGATCCAATTTCCTGTATATAGGGGCAAGATTCACAATATTTCATCGCCCACTCCTCCCTTACCCACGTGATAACACTGAAACGAGTTTGTTTTAAAAATAATACTTTAAAAGTACTCGCCTCTCAATGTTGTTTATTGAATAAGATATTTTAAAATAAATTGAACTTCATGGAATCAGACATAGCTTTGTTTTACTTTTAACAAAAGTTTATCGATATACGAAGTGAAAGTTTTTAATAAATTGACGCAATATAATTAGCAATTTGAAAGAGGCACTATTAAAATGTAAGTAGAGAAAAGAGTTAATAATACAGTTTTATTTTATATAATAATTATTGTTATTGCAATTAGTTAAATTACCTTACCTTATTAATTTAAAAAAATATATTTTATAAAATAATAGCAATCAAAAATCATTTCACACTACATCCCTTTTTTAATTCAAGTATTGCAATACTTGAGACTTTTCAATGTTAATACAATGTTTCATTACTATTAACCGAGTCTAAAAAGAGGAGGTTATAAATTGTAATGCATATTTATTATTTTATTGTTTGTGTATGTTTGTTACGTTAGTACACGGCTAATTAATAACCGATTTAGATGTTTTTTTTTGAAAGGTAGGTCATAGCTCCGAAGTGAAAAGGTAACATTTTAATGTTATTTTGATCCAACTAGCAGTTTTCCAGGCATATTTAGTAGCACACGTATGTGTGAAAAAAAAAAGAAAAAGGCTTAGAAAAGTCACGATCCAATTTCCTGTTTATTGGGGCAAGATTCACAATATTTCATCGCCCATTCCTTTGTGTGGATAGATTAAAATGTATCCATTATTAAGTTTAACTCAAAGCTACCAGTGCGATATTTATAAAATGTATGTGAAACCATCCCAGAATCATTAGCTATCTTACCGAAAAGAGAAATATCAAATAACTTAATTAATTGTATTGTATGAATTAATTGTAGTCGATGTCTAGCAGTTTTACCGCGTTCAAATAACGCTTGTATTTTTCTTTTACTCGTTTAAGGTTTAAGGTAATTATTGATAGGAAAATTGTTTATTATGCATGCAGATAAACAATTGCTACAAAATATGGTTACAAAAAGCTACAAAAATGTGCCTTGCTACAAAGACTGAGAAAAGTCACGATTCAATTTCATATATATCGGCGCAACTCACAATATTCAATTTCGTAGTCCTCCCTCACCCGCGTTATAACATTAAAACGTGTTTGTTGTAAAAATAGCACATTTAGAAGACTCGCCACTCGGGGTTCTTATTTTGATAATATGAATAAGAAACTTAATGGTATGAAAAAGGCAAACTCTTAAAATTATTGTTATTTAGTATTCTGTCTCTGTAGTACTCCAAAATCGTGTCTCTTGTAACCATTTTGGAGTTGACTACATGTGGTCCCGGATATGATTCCCGGATTGGACAGTTTCTTTTTTATTTTATTTATGTGCTCTAATATAAAATTGATCAGAGTTCAGCAAATAGTTTTAAAGTTATATTTATTTCGTTTTTCTCCCTCAGACACATGATAGTACGCACCTACAGAATCAGAATCGGAAAAAACTTTATTCACATGGACGATACAAGTGGTACTTGTGCGCGTCGACATTTTTTTTAAACCACCACCGGATTGAAATCGCGGTCATACGTTGGGAAGATCCAGCGAAAGAAACTCAGTGGGCTTATATTTTTTCAATTCTAATAAAAACATTATAAACTAGATAAAATATACGAGTACATTTTTAAAGTTATTTAAACGTCTAATCTGTCTAATAACACTGGGCAGCTTATTGTACAAACGTATACATTGACCTAAAAAATATTTACTAATTTTATGGATACGAATTTTACATACTGCTAGAATATAATTCTCGTATTTACATCTTAAACGTCACTTTTTCTTATAAAATTGTCAAATTTTTTTGACACACATATTCTCATAAAGATTCTCATAAATGTATTAAGAACTGGTACAACTTTGGATATACAACATAATATATTATGGTGACTAGGAAACCCGGATGTCTCTTACCATCAGGATTGCCATTCGCTAAAAATCTGATGCTTAATGCGTATTTCGATTATTAAAGAAAGTCTAGGGATTACCTGACCTAGATTCAAAATGTTAGATGTCTAGATGTCCCTCGATGTCACAATAAAGTCAGACAGGTGAGTTAGGGTTGTAAAACAACATTAAATTTATTTGTTGAGTCGAAAATTGTGTACACAACTAAATACAATATATTTACACTAGAAAATAATGTACCTCTTACCTTTGGTTGTACCTCTTCCTGCCCCGAAGAGGTAGGAAGAGGTACAACCAAGGCACCAACGACTAACTGAAGTTAAAACTATGGTATTTATTTTATTATCTGAGATGCACTATTCGCTTGTTGTTTTTGTGTCTAATCATATAAAACAAATCTTGACTACCAGGGACATAGAATAAGCAATATACTAGGGAATTTGATTTTGGCGATTCTTGGAAACGTTAGCAGTTCAAGGTCCATAGTCTGTTCCAAACGCAAAGCGAAAAACAATCACTGACCCTAGCTACGTTAGTGCCGAACGAAACCGAAAGCGTAGTTTTTCATACAAAAATAACTACAATGTTATAATTTTCGCAATAAACGCGTTACGTAGTGAAAGGTGACGTTCATTCCCAGCAGAACCGAGTTCATTCAAAGATATCAATCCTACTTTTAACACAATATAAATTGTGATATAGGGGTCAATGGCCTTATTCTTTTCTTAGTTCTAGTTTTACTCATAGCTGATATGTCGTACCTATAAACTACATTTCTGTCTATTTTTATGTATATTTATTCAATAGTTATCAAGGTTCAATGATAAATGAATAAATGGTTGTAACATGAATAGGAAAATAAAAGAATATTTATTGGAATTTCCGTAGTTCCTGCAAATCAAGGTTTGATTGTAAATAAATGTATAAAACATATATTTCCAATTTTTTTAAGCGATTCACGAATGTTGATCCTTGTTTTGCAATCAAAAATCTTTAGTCGCTTTTCGCTTGGCGTTTACAACACTATTCAGGATTTAAAATCCTGTAAGTTTCTCTTGAGTCTCGATATTACGCGAATTGGAAATTCGTATATATGCCATTTTAGGTGCTTTTGAACACAGTAGTAGCTAATATTTAGTTACAAATAATTTCAACAAATCCAATGAAATAATTTTATTTGTATCATTAATTAAATGTTAATTCGCCAGTACTGTAATTAAGAGTACTTAAATTACAAGATCTACTCGATCCCAATTTCCAATATTGCATGAATCGAGCTCCAATAGTAATGCTACTGATTGCCTAGAAGTTTGCTGCGCTGTTTTTTTCAAATTGATTTGAAAATAGAGGTATTTTTTTATAAGAGGAGGCAAACGAGCAAATGGGTCACTTGATGGAAAGTAATCACCGCCGCCCATGGACATACACAACACCACGAGTATTACAGATGTGTAGCCGACCTTTAAGGAATGAGTACGCTCTTTTCTTGAAGGTTCATAAGTTATATTCGTTTGGGAATTTCGCCCCCGATAACTGATTCCACAAAGGTGTTGTGCGGGATAAGAAATATCTTCGGAATCACACAGTTGTAGATCGCCTCGCATCACGATGATGGGCATGATACTTTAAACCCTGAAGCGATGCCCGAAAGTGGAAACCAGCGGCTAGAATGAAACCAAACGACTCCTCAGAGGATTCTCCATAATAGATGCGGTAAAAAGTTCTAAGTGACCCAACATTTCTACGCAACGCCAAGGAATCAAGCCGGTAGGCAATTGCTCGGTCATTGACAATTCGAGTTGCTCTACGTTGAATATGGTCAAACGGAAGGAGCTGGTACTATGGAGCCTCTGCCTAGAGTTCAGAACAGTACTCCATGTGAGGCCGAATTGTCGCTTTGTAAAGTTGTAAGTGATGGGTCGGCTTTTACTGAGCACATAACGTTTTTAGAGGCTATTTTAGCCTTCTCCTCCAAATGATTATGAAATCGAACATCACTCGAAATATCAACACCGAGTATACCAATGCAGGCTATGGGAGTTAGGGAAATGCTCTCAAATCGAGGAGATGCGATAAAGGGAATATGTTTAGCCAAAAATGCGCAAACTTGTGTCTTTCTAGGGTTAAAATGCACCAGGTTCTGCTGGTCCCAATATGAAAATTCGGACAAGAGATTGTCAACTTTAGACACAAGTTGGTGCCGGGTCTCAATAACATGTTCTTAAGAAATATTAGGCACGCCGAAGTATTATGCTGCCCCAGTAGTGTTGTCTGCATATCAATGAGTGTTACTAATTTGCAACATGTCATTGATATGCAGAAGAAACAGTGTAGGAGAAATCACACAGGACTTGGACTGAGAGCACATACCGTCGACAACGACCTTGATGCTACGCTCTGTCAAAAAACTAGTTACCCATTTGCATAATTTCTCAGGAAGAAAGTGAGAAGAAAGCTTCGATAGGAGCGCCTTGGGCCATACCCGATCAAAGGCTTTTGCTATATCAAAACTAACAGCTAATGCTTTTCCCTTGGTTTTAACTGCTTGCACCCATGGTGTGTCTAGTAAACTAAAATATCACCAGCTGAACGATCACCAGCTGAATGATGAAAACCGTAATGTCGATCAATTAACAGCTGGTGTTCCTCTAGGTACCTTAAGAGCTGGCAGTTTGTTAAGGATTCCATAACTTAGGAAATTAAGGAAGTTATGACTACGGGTCGGTAATTGAACGGATCCGAGCGGTTACCTTTTTTAGGGATCAGATGTACTAAAGCGATCTTCCATGAACTCGGTACAACGCCTAATGAACAGTAGAGCCGGAAAAGTCGCGTTGAAACCAGTGCCGACTCAGGAGGAGTTTTGTTTGCTTTTTAATTAGGTGTTTTTAGAGCCCTGTATGTGTATGTCTTGGGCATCATAACTTTAGAACGGATGGAACGATTTCAATGTGGTTTTTTTTTTGTTTAAAAGGTGCCTTAATGGAGGTGGTTCTTAGCTACATTACACAATATACTCTTTATCAGGGTTATTAAGCGTCGTTGAACTATGCTATACCTAAACATCGCTCTGTGATCTAGCGATCCGGCGTCGGACTTAATTTCTTGAGGCCACGGGTTCTTTCCCCGGATTGGGTAACTAAATAACAAGAAAAATGTGTAACGTTTCATATTTTATAACAAAAGTAACGTTGCCCGTGATTGGATATTGGTTGGCGATAGGCTTGCCACTTATCATGTTGTGGGACTTAGTATCTTCGGCTAGCCGTGGGCGCCCTGGTTGTGCCTCGGCCTACTTTTTCGGGGATATGGGCGTGAAGATATTTTACTTTACTTTTACTATAAACATGTTACTGGTAACATTGCATGTTGTAAAGGTTATGACTACGCGTTGAAATATTTTCCCTGGACAACTTTAAGCATCAGTTTCGCAACAACTGTTGATATTTATAAACGTGTTTTCCATCTGTTTATAAATATGAGAGCAGTTTTGAGCATAAAGAATATACTTAATTTAAACAATATAGAGTAATAATAGGTGTAAATAATAATAACAAATGTAAAATAAAAAAATAGACCCCCGACAAAACCTACATGTAAAACACCTAAAAACTATTTCGATCTCGTCAGCTTTAAAAATAATAGGCATTAAATCAGGCCTAATGTTCAAGTTTACCGGCTACTGTACTCTTTGATCTGGACACGATACTGTATGACGGCAAAAATAGGTAAAGATCCCTGTCAAGACAAATGCTGCACATCACTCTACCACCACTGGATATGTCAGTAATAACCTCTTAAGCGGATATTACACTGTCCACCTCACTCACGTCACTCCGGTGTGCGGTCATGCATTATGAATTTAAAAACCTCAAGGTATGCAAAATTTATATACAAAAAAAATCTCCTCTTTTGTAGTTAAACATAATTTTCTAAGCTTACAATGTTCATTGTAAAGTATGAATGAAATAGGATAGTTCGTCCAATTTTTTTGAAACAGCAACCCTACGTAACGTTGTTTCCCTCGAGAAATTATCTAGTGAGCCGTCTTTCTGTATTGTAGCTGCCATATTACGCGATATGGAATATGTCTCTTTTCCGATTAATAAAGGAGCTTCCGAATTCCAGTTGTATATTTTGTCACTTATCACTTTTATTTCCGCTTCCACTAGTGGCAGAGTGTTTGTTTATCCTGGGAAAAGGATTCAATGCCTTATTAATTCCACCCACGACTATGTCTAATGTCACGTTTTTTGTGGTATCGTGTTTCGATTGAAAGGGTAGACTAGCCAGTAGATTTGCATTATAGCAGAGATTCATCTTCAGCATCTATGTTGCCTATAGGCTACGGTTGCTCTTATGCGATTAGTAAAACCTAGGCCGATGTCTTGTCATTTTGATAATGGTTTAGATAATATGAAGATAACTTACTACAATTTCTAGTTTTGAATTTTTTCGCAGTTTATTCAGTTTTTTGAAAATACTGACCAGAATAAGTCTGTTGTGTTAATTTGGAATATTTTAAATATGACCCCTTTTTCCAGGTTGCTTTAGAAGTACAGATTATGTTTTGCGAATAAATGTATGTTTGTAAATTTCAAACCTAATAGCTGTAGTCAGAACGGTATTAAAGGATTTTTAGATGACTGCTCACTTTAAAAAAAATAAAAACCGAAGGAAATAGTGAATTTTGGAGTTGATTGAAGTTTATTTTTTTTTCACCAAACCTATGGAGTAGATCGTAAAAGGTTTCAATCAAAGGGTAATACTTTAAGACGGTAATTTTTTTAAGCTTTTTTTTTGTTTTTAAATTACTGCTATTTGTATTGCGTAGTGGAGTAAAAACTCACAGCAGAAACCTACTATCGCTTATCGCCTCTGTGGTCTAGCAGTCTGACGTCGAACTTGATTCCTTGAGGTCCCGGATTCGATATCCGGGTCGGGCAACAAAAAAATAGAAAATGTGTATCTTTGAATTTCTAATGAAAATGTTGCCCGGGATTGGATATGTGACTGGTCGACGATAGCCTTGTTACCTATAGATTGCAGGCTTAATGTCTTTGGCTATTGGGTGCCCTGGTTGGGCGTCTGTCTAATCATCCAATGATATGGGCGTGAAGATACTTACTTATTTTAATATTCATTAAAATATAGTATGTATTATAACTAATACTACGACTGCGCTCATAGCACCAACCTTTCAAACATACTTATTTCTTTAGGAAGACAATTGTTAAGCCTTTTACAAATACATTTCATTAGTAATTGAGATTGATAACTATTTTCTTGGGCTCCCAACAAACTCCCAGAAGACTATCCTTTTTTACTACTTTACGAAAGAGTCCAGACTGTCTCATTTTATATTTCAGCAAGGGAACGTAAGGATCGCATTTCCCATTGGTGATTTAAATAACTAGAATCGAAGAGTTATTCAAACTGGTAGAATTATCCTAATCATAAGTAACAAAATACCACCCAGGTTTATTTTGTGAATTTTTTGCAGCCATAACGTCAGTGCTCCTCGCTGTTGTGTTAAAGTTAAAAGTATAAAGCTCTCGACGTTGCCTTCAAAATACAATTCATGTATTTCTCAATTTTCATATCAACTTGTCACCACCAAACCTGGTCTGGCGACGCTCTTGGTAGTTAACAACGACAAATTGTGATGCAAACAAATTCTAAAGTTCATTTTACATACAAACATGTTCCAGGACCCAAGTCCCTTGCTGAGTTCAGTTTCAATAAAAAAATTAAGCCTTACTGATGTAGTTGTGGATTTTTTGTGATTGTGGTAAGTGTGGATCGAGCCTAAAATTATGTAAAGGCTTTCTTACCTATAATATTAAAATAGGACTGGCTTAGAACGTCACAGTACAAGCCCTGAAACTTGTGTAGTACAAGAGGAGTTATGGAATAATCTCGACAAAGAAAGGATAACAAATTTTACAAGTTGTTTATAGTTTTTATAGTATACAAAAGGTAAGTATATTTATTTTATTTAATACTGTTTTTTTTTTAACTATCGCTGTCTTCTTTAAACGAAAGTGATGGAAAGAGAGAAAACACTTTTAGTGCTGTCAGATTAGTCTGTTCACATTTCTACAGACATTTAATTTATTGTTTGGAAATTTGACGCCATCGTGAATGAAGGTGGTCGTAATTTTTTTCATTATTATTGAATTTCGTGTTTTTGTGAAAACATGAAATAATCAAAAAATGTAAGAATCATGAAGAAATTAGTATATCGTCTATTTTCTCGCTGCCGTCAAATCTCCTAGATGAGCTTGAGTAACGAAGCCACTGCTATACTCAAGACCCTGCCCTGACATGACTTTGTACAAAGTGACTTGCGACTGGCTGATTTAACTAATTAACTAGCTTGTCATTGGCAAAGTATTAACGGAAAACGATCGAAAGCCACATTTAGAAAAGAAGAAAAAGAAGAATTTATTGTTTGAAAAACGTTAATAACTAACGTCATAACTTGACATATCCGGACTAATCTGGATGTGTCTAAAACATTTCATCTCTTTTCATTTCATTTTATTTGAAAAGATAGCAAGCATCACTACACAGTATAAAACCAAGTCGTTTTGCGCTGTCTGTCCCTATTCTTAGATTTTAAACTACGCAATAAAAACTACTTGGTGGAATTCCATTGTATACTGAAAAAAAGTACAATTTACTTTATTTAACACTTTCTTCTACTTTCTAGCCAACCGGTTTCAACCTTTACAGCATCATCAGAGCTTTGAAACTATAAATAAGAAAGACTGTTTTAATTTAACGTTCAATACTTATTTGGTTGGATGTGACTGACGGTACCCACATACAAAAATGTTAGCAGTAAATAAACCACAACAAAGTTATACCACAGCAAGTCTTTTTCCCCAAAAATAAAGATTACAGTTAAATTGAAAAATTTCATTGTATTAAAAAATAAAATTATATGTCAACTTATAGAAAAAAACTTATAGAAAAAAACAATTTAGAAAAAATAAATTGAAAACTATAAATGATGTCAAACGATATAAAATATTAGAATATCGATACATGAGATATTTTTTTTAATAAGTTCGTTCACCCGTGCGGAGATAGTACGAGGTTAGTCTAAAATGAGTTTAGTTTTTGAACAGCAGAATCTTTACCATCTCTTGTCAGAATAATCACGCTTATCATTCATGTATTTATATCGTTGATGATTTATGTAACTTGTACCCAAGTTGTTATGGATTCGTTCGACAAACGAACACAAATGCGATATCCATAAAAATATTTCACAACTTCGCTCCATTTATCACATGACGGGACCAAATGTAAAATAAATCCAGGTGAGGTTGATTCCCGGATACGTGATCGGAATTGCCGTGTCGACTCGTTCGCTGAGGACGTGTTCAAACTGACTGCATTGTCAATATTACCCTTGCCCGGGTAAGGATGCCCGGTTTCTGCATTTGAGAAACTATTGTTACGGACGGTTGCTGTTTTAAACGTAATCTTATGGTCTGTCAGTAACTACAGTAATGCCCGGTTCCTATATTCAAGAAACAAGTCGTTTTTGCTTACGAACGGTAGTTTTTTATACGAATAGTAAAAATCTAATAACGGACGTTTGTTGTGTATTGATAACTCAAAGCATTTTATGTAACTGTGAGCAGCGCTTCGTTACTTTTAGATAATATACAAGCAATGCTTACACTAACGGATAACGTATCGTTGAATGGTTTGGTACGTCTCCTCACCTTTGTACAAACTAAAAATCCTGTTATTAATATTATAAATGCGGAAGGTTATACATTTGTTTGTTTTTAATACTCCTTCACGCAAAAACTGCTGACCTGATTTTTATGAAATTTGGCACACACATAGAACTTAACTTACTAACGTTATTATGATGGAAACAAAGAGTTTTACTTATACATTTAAAATTTGGAGCCTAGTTTAGTAAAACCTAAAAAAGCTTTGTTATTGTGGTAAATTTAAATTTAATTAAGCAAAAGGTTCAAGTATGTAACCTTATTCCACCTAACCCTACCTAAATCAAATACGTAGGTATCTGTCAAACATGAAATATCTCACAATTATCTCAACGTCTGTGGTGTAATGCTCGTTGGCTGCATTCTTAACTGCATTCTGGATTGGGATTGAGAGAAAGTGTTGGTGTTAGAATGAGAAAGGGCATGCTACGCTGGGCATCTACTGCATTTAGATAGGTTTAGGTGGAATAAGGTTACATATTTGAACCTTTTGTTTGATTAAATTTAAATTCACCACAATAGCAAACATTTTTTTAGGTTTTACTAAACTAGGCTCCAAATTTTAAATTTATAAGTAAAACTCTTTGTTTCCATCATAATAACGTGCAATAAACAGTAATTCATACAACTAAACGACCTCAGGCGTAAAACAAAATGGCCGCCACACAGGAACCGGAAGCGGTGTACAATTAATTATGCCGCCATTATAACCCGCGCTTCATTAAACTGAAAACTGAAACGTGGCATGCTGACACTTTCAAATTGTCTTCCTTTTGTTCAAAATAAATGGAGTTTGCATCCAGAAAAATATAAACACATTTATCACTAGCACCGTGATTAAAGGCAGAGCTCTGCAAAGTAGCGCCTAAGTTTAAAAAATGTATATATACTCACGTAAGAAGTGAACCTTCTTTGACATTATTTTTCGTTGAGTGTAAAAGAAATTAAAATAGAAGTTTCACGTAAAAAAAATATCGCGATATCTTTAAGCTCACAGCTAAACCGCAGGCAGAGCTGTAATATACACCGGTCGGCGAAACGAAAATCACTATGAAAATTGCAGCTACAACATTAAATGATATTCATGAGTTTAAAGCGGTTTAAAACGCGTTTATAACTCTGCGTCTTGGGTTCGGTATACCATCACTAATGTCATTGCGGTGACGAATGGTCTATGACCTATGTAATAAAAAAAAACTTAGTATCTTCGGCTAGTCGTGGGTACCCTGGTTGTGCCTCTGCCTACCTCTTAGGGGATATGGGCGTGAAGATACCTATGTAATAGCGTTTTTTTTTATTTTGTAACCAACAGGTAACCGTGCAATTTGTTAATGCTATTTTGATTTAACAAGCTGTGTTACTCTTGAGCTTAGCTAGATCGGTTAAGAATGTAGAAAGTAATGTTAAGTATCTTCACGCCCATATCCCCGAAGAGATAGGCAGAGGCACAACCAGGACACCCACGACTAGCCGAAGACACCAAAAGTGTCTACTTCTACTTCTATCACTATTTATATATACTTCACGAATATTTCGAGTTTAGCATATTTTTTTATAAACAGTATCAAAATATATGAGAAACTACAAGTCCCACAAAGTGATAGGTGGCAAGCCTATCGCCAACCGGGCACATATCCAATCCCGCGCAACGTTTTTTTCTTAGAAAATTGGAAAAACCTAATTTTCTTTTTGTTGCCCGACCCGGGATTCGAACCCGAGACCTCAGGCAGTCAAGTCCATCAACTGAACTGCTTGACCACAGAGGTGAATTAAGATTGTTTTTTTATGAAATTTGGTTGAAAAAACAACACATGCGTCTCTATAGTACACAAACATTGACTGCCTTGTTCGAGTGGCTAGCGTACATGCCTAACTACACCGATCAACCGCGAGGCACGGGTTTGATTTCCGACGGACCGTTTGTCCGTTTGCCTGCCGCATTTGTGTAATGAACATTTTAAGGCCTGTATTTCCGAATCTGGATATTTATTAATTTTATTCTGGTATCTACTTAAGTATTTCTATGTATTAGACTTTTCTATGTATTTAGACTTTGACTAACACCCGTAACACAAGCACCTAATTTGCAACAGCTATTAAGTTAATAAATCTTTACCTACACAAGATAATTAATTATTATGTATTATTAGCTGACCCAGCAGACGTTATTCTGCTATTAGTAAAATGTGGGAATGAGTCACCGTTATCACTTACGGGTATGAAAAATAGATGTTGGCCGAGTATTAGACCTACTCAACTTGCTCACAAAATTTCACGAGAATCGGTCAAGCCGTTTCGGAGGAGTACGGTAACTGATATTGTTACATAACAATTTTATGTATAAGATTAGACTCGCCTTTTTATTTGACATCTTAAAATAATTGTGACACTTTACTGTAATTATGTTTTAAAAAAATCTGTTGTCTTAACACTAAGACATTAGAATCAAACGAAAGGATTTCTTATGAAGCTTCTTGAAATTTATTAAAATAGTCTTCACTCTTTACACTTCAGATGCCATATACAATTATGACTCCATTGCTGGCCCTGGATCGTGGATGTGTGTATTAAATCTGTTTTAGTACTAAGTACATAAATAAACTATGTAAGCATATATAGATTTAATACATTTATGTATAAGTGTCGTTGACTAGCACACATAACACAATCATATAGTTTGCTTACTTTGTGGTTAGATTCCATTTGTATTTATTCAGGAATATTTATTTATTTATACCGGCATTTTAGGCCACACAGGTATGCGATAATAGCAAGAACTAACGATACGTCGCCGAGGATAGGTTATAATCCTTCATGCAAAAAGAAACAAAAATCTCTCTGTTGCTCATTTTTAACACTGAAAAACTACTTTGTCTATAACGAATACAAGGCAAATTAAGTTACGCTTTAACAAACATTTCGTAATTAATTTTGAAAATTCGTCGAGTGAAATTACTCCCGTCTAATTTAGTAAGAATAATACACGCGGTGTTGAATACATACGTCAGAGAATTTGTGACGTTTGCGAAAAATCTAGTTTTGCTAAAAAAGCTTCATACATACATACATATCTTCACGCCAAGTCCCTTACGTGTTCGGCAGAAAGTATCGAGTGCTAGACCTCACGATCCTGACAAACCTGTCTTGCTTCCTTCACATTAATTAACCTTTTCATACAAACACTTTTCGGTTTCGGAGACTCTTGACACCACCCTCGGATAATATCCGATTGATCTAATCTCCAGATTTTAATCTTGTTTTAGATTCCAATATATTATGGAAAGAAAACACAATTCGCCGACTATACGTACCACATACATTCGGTACTCCGTTAAGAAATTCCATTTGAAAAAATCGTAACGAAATTTCGCCTATTTCAAATTCACACAACCTATTCTTTTTTTAAACGGAATGTATGTGGTGGGCTGTAAAGTGGTAAAGATATATGACCAACTTGAGGGTGGGATATTAGGTGAAAATAAAAATGAATATTTAATGATAATAATAATGGCTAACTGCCAAAAAGTAAGTATTCATTATCACATATAATTGTGATCAATGCTTTGTTACCGTTTTCTAGGTACCTATGTGTTGGATAATCATGTTTTCCCATTATATTTTCTTTACACGCAAAACAAATTCATAACTTCTGTCAGTCGTCCAAATGTGATAATAATGACTAAGAAATGTGACTTTTAGTAGACGTGGCCAATCTAAGTACTTAGGTGAAGAAAGCCTTTTTCTCTTCAAATAAAGAAATATGCTACGAGTAGCTACAAAAATGGAAATGAATGCTTGTAGAAGGTAATCATATGTTGACCCATTCGATTTTTGAAATTTAAGTACAAATTCTCAAATCCAATTAGGTATATACATTAATTTGTGACGTTTCAAGTATCCGTTTGTTAATTTTTTTATCGATGTTTTCACAAAATCCACAAAACCAGTCTATGTTGCTTATGCAATATGTTGCATAACCTCACACATGCATCATAAGCGTATGTAAAATCATAAGGAATACGTTGTTAGACCTCCTTTTAAAAAGTTACCAACCCAAAAGGTATAATAGGTAAGCACTTACTTAAAAATATCTCAAATAACACCTTTATCAACCACTTAAAGATCAAATTTATGTCGCAGTTTTAAATGGATTTAAATTATCACCAAAAAATTATATTTATACATAGACTTGATAGAAAGTGGATTTTGAAACATTTTGTGTACTCAACTCGATTCCACTATGTACCATTTTTTATAACAAGGTCCTTCACCTAATGTTAAAAAGTGGCACTGGTTAGTGTTTGCAAAAAACGCAGCGACATTATCATTTTTTTATAGCTGTATGTACCCAACGATATTTAATTACTTCAAAACATCACAGTTAATTGACCGCAGGCTGTTCCAGCGTGTTTGCTTTGGTAATGATGTGTTTTGTGTGCTCACAATTTAAATTGGGTCAGATTTCAGTGACATGTAGACCATTGAAAAAATCTACAAAATAAAGTACATTTTTAATTAATATTTTGTTGTCTCCTCTATGGTCTAGACTCTAGGTGGTCTATGGTTCGGTCTCCGAGACTGACAAAAATCGTTTTTTTTTTCAATGTATAAATAAACTTCAATAAAAATAGCTGTTTGCCGGCGACTTCGTATAGAACAGTTACGATTTTCATACATACTTTTATGTAGTATAGTCCATTGGGGGTTGATTTGTGACAAAAAATAGCCGATGTTTGAACCCGGATTTTTAGCTATATGCATATCAAAATCGGTATAGCGCTTAAGCCGTGAAAGGACAACAGACAGACAGATAGATAGACGAACAGAATTTCACATTTATAATATTAGGATGGATGTTTAAAAATGAATTTTTACTCTCCTTGGTCATAAATAACATCACGCCTCGATCAATTTTACTGAATCCTTTTTTGTCATGCGGGTCTTTAGCTACACGCATATTAAATATAATCGAAATCAGTTAAGCAGTTTAGACGTAAAATCATAACAGACAGACAAACAGACTTTTGCATTCATAATATTGTTTTGGAAGTGGGGATAACTTCAACGTGATTTTTATACAAACTTTGATTCCTGTTGGGGGTTGATGTTTTATCAACAAAGTAGGCTTTGTTTTAACTCGGGTCTTTAGCTATCAAAAGCTTTTTCGATATAAAATTTCATCAGAATCGGTTCAGTGGCTCAGACCACCATAATATTAAATATTAAGAAGAGCTTTTCCTCTTCACTTTACTGAAAGAATTAAGAATAATAAAACATGTTTAGAAAAGTTGAATCCTTATCCTACGACTTCCACTGTTCCACTGTTTTAAGGCGAGCGGTTAAACCGAAACTAGAATAATCTGCCGGGTTCTCCTCCGACTCGACGTAATTCCAGCTGCTGGGCGGCACAACTTCGACCATCTGCATAACTCTCTTGACCACAAATGGCTTCCAGCGTTCGGGTACACCACTGACCCATCCTAATACTACCATAGAGTCGACCTAGAATTTGATATGTTTCCAGGCAACTCTTGATTTTTGCTAGTCGTTTTATAAGTAAAGCGCACCGTACAAGTTCAGTTTAGGAAAGGCAAATTTATTATTTATAGTCGTTATGTAATGCGCTACATACAGCGTAATAATTATAACTAGCGGTCGCCCATTGGTCGAAATTCGACCAAAATAATTTGAATATCTTAATGATAAGAACGCCATCTTCATTTCTCAAGACCAACTACTTTGTTTCCAAACTTTTTAATGCGCCATCTATGATCTTTTGTCGTTACCATCAACATATTTGTTTGTGTGTGTAAATTTTTTAGTTTTATTATGTATTAGTTTTATTTGTTGATTTAATTTCCTGCGTCCGCGCAATTTTTGTAAAAAGGGGTCCAAAGTTTTTGCATCGCGTATTAATATTTAGATATAGATGATACTATACATGCTTTACATTGAATAGCATTCAGATATACTCCTAGCATGGGGTTTTGTCCACGTTTTAAAGTTGCTAACTCTCTCATGGGAACCTACTGCCATGTCGGAATAAAAAGTAGCAGATGTAAAATAGGCCTTTATTTTGCTAATTCGGCGTAAGCAGTGTAACTGTTGTAGCAAATAATCCTCCAAATGACACAGAATGTGACAAGCCTAACTGACGTGTGTCGTCGTTTGTACGGTGCGGTCGAATTCCTGAGGATGCCTCGGTGTAGAGGCGAAACGTACGTCGAGTGCGATTTGGTGTTCTCTGTGGTGAGTGCTTTGACAAAGTTGGCGAAGGACTTGACAAGTGGTTTTGTTTCCCGTGTTCGGACTCTATTTGTGATCTGGTCGCGGAGGTGGGAGGTGGGAACTTTAGGTAGGGTTGTCACATGTAAAGAACGTGACAATTTATATTGTTTCCCGAGCCCTTCCTTTATTTGTGTTCTGGTCGCGGAGGTGGGCGGTGGGAACGTTAGTTAGGCTTGTCACATTCTGTGTCATTTGGAGGATTATTTGCTACAAAAGTTACGCTGGTTACGCGGAATTAGCAAAATAAATGTTTATTTTACATCTGTTATAATAGATTTCCGCAAAGTAACGTCTGATTCAATAAAATAAAAAGTAGCCTATGACCTTTTCCCGTTAATTTTTATGCTCGGGTTTTATCTTTGGATATTGGTAAGAAAACGGCGTGTTAGTATGAAAAGAGTAATGAATATTGAAGAAGCCAGGCAAATCTGCAAGGATTGTGACACTGGTCACTCGATCATTTCTGCCTACGTATGAAAAAGACATATCTTTGGACATATTAGTCCAGTGGCGGATTATCCTTAAGGCAAACTAGGCACTTGCCTTGGGGCGCGAGGTTATGAGAGGCGCGGATGTAAATAAAAAAAATTAAAATGCAACTAACTATAACTAAAAACTACCAAATCAATTTCGGCGAAATTGTTTAAACAGTAGATCTAAAGATTTACCTTAATTTCCAAAGTCACAAACTTATACCTAGTAATTATAGACCTCCGCTACAGGGACGCCATTATTTTTTTTTGCCTAGAGCGCTCTCGTCAATTAATCCGCCTCTGCATATTACACAAATTAAACCTAATCCGAAGTTAACCAAAGTTAGGCTATATAATATTTACCTATCTCTGGTGTTAGTCATCGAATAAAGTAGGTACAATAGACACCAAAATAAACTGAACACTCAGACCGGGAAATGTGGGAATTTAAATGTTCATCACACAAATGCCTGCTCCCGTCGGGAATCGGACCCAAGCCTCGCGGTTGGTTCGTGGTGTTATGCGTGTACCTCGAACACAAAAACGAATTTCATTTAAATAGGTTAAGATGTATGTACCCACAAAGAAACAGTCATTTTTGATGAATATGTTTAAACTTGAAATGTGAATACACATATTTTTTGGAGCTGACACAAATTAAACGTTATTCTGTGTTAATTAAATTTATTAAGGGTGATTTCTGATTACACCTGTGTTACGGCTAAAAATAAAAACATACCTAGATTCTTAAGTGGTGACATCTAATAAAACTTTTACGACTTATTATGTCAGCATAACTCTATTAGATATCATTCATAAAATTATAGATGGCGCTATTTAACAAAGTAAACAAAATTATTTTTTACACAGAAAATGTCACAAATGTCACCTACGTGCGGTGCGTTACCTATATTGTATATTGTAAACTTACAATGCTTGTATTGTAACTAGATAATAGATAGAATGTTTGCCCATGTGCCATGCTTTTAACTTCTCTATTCTTCAAACACAGTTTATTATTATGATATACCTAGTAAAGAAAAAGAAACCGGTACCTAGTTGCAAATGTGTATATGTTAACCAATTTAACTATTTTAAAGGAAATAGATTCTACATTAGAGAAGGACTTATCGCAATAACTCATATACTAATTTTAGTGTTATGGTTTAATTATTTTATTATGCAGGTCTAAATTTTGTTTTTGGATTTAAGTGTACGATTCAAGCCTCTTGCGAAAGACTATTAAGTAGTTGCTGATAGATATCGATTGAAACCAAAAGCTGTTCGGTGTAATAGTCCGGTGTTGGCGATAACTAGATGAGGTCTCGGGTTGGATTCAGGGTAGGGCAACTCAAAAATGCTTTTGAAGTGCAATCTTCTTATGTGCCAGTCGATTTGAATAAGACCTATCGGGCATCCCTAGACGCACATGTTTTTTTTTTCAATGATCTCATAAACTAGCAATACCCGCGATTGGAAAGGTGCCTGTTCGTCGCTAGGTTTGTCTCCAGTCATGTTGTGTGACTAAATGTTTTCGGTTTTTGTGCCCTGGCTGTACCTCTGCCTACCATTTCGAGAATACGGGCGTCAAGTTGTTTTAATAATATGTATGTAAAGTTCGTTGACCCACAATATTTAAAATAAATGAATACAACAGTGTAATCTGTAGGTTAAGAGCTTGTGACTCAAAAACTACATTCACATTATAAAATACTTTATGCAAATTACAAATTGTATTAAGTATAACTTATTAGATACTAGAATTTGACATGCAAGTAGGTACAACATCGGTGCCAGCCATTATCCTATTCTAATTTGTAGGATACAGGAGCCAATAAATTGTTTTACAGAAGAGGCATAACACAACGTCTTCAGGTAAGCAATTCATGATTTGTCGTCTATGTCATAATAAATAAATGAAATCAGAAATTGTAAATACAACTACTAGAGAATATATACAATTTCTAAACGGTAAGAGGAAATGTATCAAATGTGTACAGTAGGTACATCTGCTCGGAAAAACATTGCTAATTTGATAAAGAAAAAAAAACAAGTATTAGCGGTAACTCAACGCAACGGACAGATAGGTTTAAGTAATTTTCTTTTCTATTGAACAAGAAGGAAATTGTCTATGTTGGGTTATTTTATCTGTGATTATATAAAACGTATTTCCTATAACCATTTACATCGAGGAAATGTGTGTTCTAATTTTTACTACAATTACCATTTTACACATTTAATAAACAGGTCCTAAATTTTATTTCGGAATTTTATGAAATTCTTCATTTTCACTCATTTCATGTAACGTGTTTATCAAATTCAAATATCTGTTCACGTTAAAACATAACCTTAAATGTCTGGTTGCAGGATCATACTAGCTCTCGGGCTATTTCAACACAATGTATGTTAAGCACCCCTATAAAAACAACAAACTAAATATTTTAGATATCTATATTATCACCACTCTATCACAATACTGCTCATTAATCTCAAACGGGGATCCCCTATATACCTAACATTATTTATTACATACAAACAAACGGACAGTTTTGGATGATCTTAATATTGCAATTTTAGTTGTATTTCTTCTATGAAAAAAAGTATCTTAACGCCCATATCCCGGAAGAGGTAGACAGAGGCACAACCAGTGCACCCACGACTAGCCAAAGACACTAAAACCCACAATGTGATAAGTGGTAACCGGGCACATATCTAATCCCTGGTAACGATACTTTTATTAGAAAATTTAAAATTTGCATTTTCTAATTTATTTTAAATCCCTCAAGTCAAGTCTGACGTCGGACCGCTAGACCAAGGAGGCGAAGGCGAGTTTGTATTTCTACTATACTTTTCAGTAATACATTTGAAAGTCATAGTATTTACTAACGATAATATATGCATGAGTGGTATTACCATCTTGAGGCTTGAAGTTACGTAAAACCATCCGTAAAGTTGTCAGCTACCCTAACCGACAAGCTAGAATTAATAGAGACAGGAGTTAGCAAAGTATAGCTAATCCTCGCGACTTTTGATTGTTGCATAGCTCTGTTTTTTTCATGATATTGGAAGGCAAACAAGCAGACGGATTTCCCGACGGTAAGAAATTCACGCCGCCTAGAAACACCAAAGGTGGTAATGGTGCGTTGCCAACCTGAGGCCGGGATGTTAGGCCTCGAGCAAAAGTAACTTTACCGGCTACCTTACCCTCCAAACCGGAAGGGTATGACGTTATGGCGGCAGGAATCGGTAAGGCCGCGGTACCAATCTGGGTGAGTCGCTGCAAATCTCTACCACCTAGTCAGATGTCACAGTGTTAGTGACAGTAAGCCTATTCTCACCTTTTACGAGTTGCCTGGCAGGAAGGCAGATGGTTTATTCTGCAAAGGAGCCCGGACCAACGCGGGGAATCTTTAATCATGGTATCGATGTCAAAACAGTTGCACATACGTTTCTCTTTCAAGTTGCTCTGGAACTTAAGATGTACGCCATGTTTCGGTAAAATCTTAAGGATCATTGAAGTGTAGACATAGCTGAGGACAACTTGCAGACCTAACGGTGGTTAAGTCTGCAAGTTTACGACGTAGTTGCTGCCTATTGGTCAAATACCTTCAATATCGTGGTGTTTAAAAAAAATTTCCTCTTAAAAACAAATTAGAGAGAAAATTTAAACTGTTAACATATATCATATTTTGCACAAAGATGGCAGTTTGCTCATTGGTGGTAAACAAAGTAATTATGCATTTAGAAGCCGATAGCTTGTAAAACAATTTGGGATATAAAAAATCAAATTAATTTAATCGATTTATAACATAATTGTACTGAACTAAATTCACATTTTTTGTGACTACGAAAGGATTACTACTGAGTTAAACAATTATAAAAATAAATATAAAAAACCTGATTCAAATTGACAGTAGTGAATGCGAAAACGGTTTATTAGGGATTGTGCAAATAATTTGTTATCTCCGCATGCGAGGGAAAACAATACTTATATGCATTGTAAATGTGAGAAACACCATTGATAAAATCGTCTTGTAACGAAGCAGTATTGAGTTTGTCGTTGTGCTTTGCAGTTGCTTAAAATGTGGAGAGTCACAGTTATACTAATCAGCATGGTTTCTGGTGCTCCAACTGATTTAAATCTAGACTTTGCGCCAATTAACCAATTTACTTTAGAACTTTTAGACAACACTTACGCGTTCCAAGAACATTTCGGACGTAAAAACATTGCAATATCTCCTTTATCAATTTGGAGTATTTTCGCTTTGTTAGCTGAAGGATCTTCTGGTGAAACATTTCAAGAGCTGATGAGAGAGCTACGATTACCCAACGATCTTAAATCGACACAAGCACTACATTCAGCTATTTCTTATTTAACGAAGATGCGGAGTCAAGATGTAGTTTTAAATGGACAATCAGCTATGTTTGCAGATCGATCGCTGCATATTCATCAAGAATTCTGTCAATCAGCTAATTATTATAAGTCAGATGTGTTTTCAGTTAATTCTAGTAACATTACAAAGCTGGCTGATGACATTAATTATTACATATGTATTGCTACTGAAGGGCGTATACTTGAAGCAGTAAAACCAGATGTTTTGCAAAACCTAAAGATGATTTTATTAAACGTGCTATATTTTAAAGCAAGTTGGACTTATCCGTTTGATCCGGAACAAACGAAAGAAGAAGTATTTTACAGCTCTCATGGTAAACCAATTGGTACAGTTAATATGATGATTCATAAAGCACCACATAATAAGATAGACTCAGACTTAATTGGAGCTCAAGTTTTGGAAATGACATATGGAAGGAATGAACAATTTTCAATGATAATACTGGTTCCGTATAACGAAATGCCTTTGAAGATGTTACTAAGCAACTTGGCCAAGCAACCCTTAACTTGGATGGAGGATTTACGATTTTCTGAGAGCTTAGAGGACACGATATGTTTTATACCAAGATTTAGGATTCTCTCTGAAACAAATCTGATTCCTCCGTTACAGTACAGTGGTATTCAGAGAATATTTGATGCAAAGAAGGCTGAATTGCCAGGAGTTTCTGATAGTTCTTTGTTTGTCTCACAAACGATACAGAATGTTGAATTGGAAGTAACAGAAGAGGGAACAGTTGCAGCATCTGCTACTATTGTCGGTTTGAAAGACAGGATGTTAGGTCAACGTTTTGAAGCAAACAAGGAGTTTGTGTTTCTGGTTTTAGATAGGAAAACAAATGTAATTTTACTGTCTGGCGTATATGCTGATCCTTATGTCGTCTGAAATAATTAAATACAATTTTGTATACCCTTTCTTTTATTCTCTACCAGCTGTTGCCCGCAGCGTTGCTCGCGTGGTTAATGGTCCTAAGAACATTTTTCGAGATAAAAACTATGCTATGTTCCCCTTTATTTGTGTGCCATATTTCATAAAAATTAGTTTACCAGTTTTTGCGTGAAAGAGTAAGAAACAAACTTTCACGTTTACAATATTAGTAAGATACATACCTAGTCCAGTCTCTGTTATCAATCCAAGCAATTTGTAGTAACTAACTAACTGATTAAACAATCCATCAATATAAACAACTAGAATATTACTTGCGATAGGGTCGTTACATACTTACATTAAAAAAGTATCTTCACGCCCATATCCCCGAAGAGGTAGGCAGAGGCACAACCAGGGCATGGGATACTGCACCTTATATTAATCCCGAGCTTCAAGAAAGTATATTGGCCAACTGAAGATTTTTTCCTGTGATGGTCCGGGTCCTTTGTGAAAACTATTTGCCTGGACGAGCTGCCTGACAGAGGCCAGGCTCGTGGGAATTGAGTACAGGTTACATAGATCATTATCAACGAGACCACTGGTGGTAATGAGCTGTGGAACAAATTTTCCGTTTAGTGATCCAACGCCTTACCTTTCCTGCCGCCGTAATGAGAGTCGTCACGTTCCAGTACAATACGGTAACTCTTGAATCCCGATTTGATTTTGATCTGTTGAATCTTGAATGCAAATTGGAAATTAAAATCGGATGCCATTTTAGGTACTCTTGAACACATTACTGGCGAAGTATTAACTTTAAGTTAATAATAAACATTAAATTATTTTATTGCATTAGTTAATGATTTATACGATAGAATAAATTATTATTTACTTATAGCTAAATGGTACCTAATTCTAATTCGCTTTCGTGTTCGAGAGCATGTACCTAAAATGCCAAATGTGATTCCAATTTCCAGTTTGCTTGAAATCGAGATGCAAGACTAACCTTAATGGTCAGGGTAAGGTAGCCGGTAGACTTGCACCCAACCTAACACCCCGACCACAAGACAGCGACACACCTGTAACATCTTTAGTGTCTTTAGTCTCGGTTTTGTCTTGCTATCAGGAATATCGTGTCCTAGTTTGATGTCTAAAGCCATAAAATAAAAAATAAATAAATGACTACTTTCCTGACACAAACCTCGTAACAATACCGTGAGTAAGCTAGGTGGAAAACTCGCCTGGTTTGTCATCCCTGCCTTATCTATTCTCGGCGTCATAGACTCAGTGCACGCTGTTGTCATGTTTCGGTTTGTTAACAAACCTAACTGTAGTCAATAAACTTACATAAAAATCTATCCCCAGGTTCAGGTTGGAGACGCAAATTAAATATCTGTAGATATGTGATGCCATTTTAAGTGAGTTCTACATAACGACTGATCAGCGTTTTTGATGAAAATGTGTTTCTCAAGTTGGCTAGTATTTATGAGATACTAAAGACAATTTATATTTACTAATCTCTGGCAATACGTACCTACCAAATAATATAATGGTAATGACAAAAACGTTCAATAATCGACAGAACGTAAGTATAGTTCTCTTACTAGGTAGTCTGTGATCGACAGACACCAAAGAGTAAAGTACCTAACTGTCCTTAAACAGACACTAACAGACACGCCAAACTTATAACACTTAAGGCTAAAAAAATTAAATTTGTGGTGCCGTTGCATTACAATAATTTTAAGCATCTTGAAAGAAAGATTGAATGGGCACATTTTGGCTCAGTATACCTAATTCCGCATTCGACCCTTTCTTTATTTTCCAACAGGTTAAAAAGCATAAATATTAAAACACAACCATTAGGGTCTGTCCCACTCGGGACATTTAATTTGGAGTTTAAAATCAAAATGTTTTGCCAAAATCGAGACGTTTGGCAACGCTGAACATGCCACAGTGAAACCGGAGTAGGTACTATACCTAATTGTTCTGTGACTGAAACTGATGCTGAGATAGGTATTTTTTTTTAACCTTTTAAACTCAGACTCTTTGCGGAGCTGCAAGCGACTACTAGTACCTATTTAAATAAATAAAAAATATGCTATCACAGTTTATTTTAAACTATGGAATG
>NJDC01000036.1:28534-41996 GCA_002245475.1 Calephelis virginiensis | reverse complement strand
AGCAAAGAGTAAAGTAACTGTCCATGTAAGTAGATCCTCAGGGGATGGGGATAAAAATGTTGTCAATTTTAAAAGAGTACTTGCATTCGTTTATAAACGGGATCACAGCTTGTAGTTGAATTCATTTACACTGAACTTAATTTTACTAAACTCAGTTTCCAATATAATCAGTCTGTATTAAATTGGGGGTTTGTCTACTTCGCCGGCATCTTAACAGCAATTATATTTTTTTAATAGTGTTAACATTAAACCCAAAAGTGTCATAACGAATTTTTCCTCAAACGTTCTTAGAAACCTCAATGAAAGACCATGTTGAGATCCATCAGGTCTCAAGTGTTAGTAACCGTGGCGAATGATTTTAGATTAGGTCGTAATAGTAGGTAATCATCTTGTGGAGCGGAGAATTGTTTCGTTACACGTTTCAATTGTTTATTGATTATGAACGCGATGTGAGATTTGATCGTATCGTTGGCCGAGGAGTTAACGTTTATGCCTAACTCCGAGGCCTAACTGCGAAACTTAAGTTCGATTCCAGAGGGGAGGGTTCTCTTGAAGCTTGTTTCTTGCAATGTTGGAAATTGGAATCGATTGTGACATTTTAGGTACTCTTAAACACAATACTGGCGAATTCTTAACATTTAGTTAATAGTCAAAAACAATCGATCTTTCCTCTTCTGAAAGATAGATACTTAGATTACAATGTCGAGGTGGATTCATATCAATTTATCATAATCTGACGACTGGTTGTATGTGTAATAATAATATAGATTTTTTTCATGTCCCTTGAAGGCTCATCGATGAAGTCGTCAAGCTTACATGAAAACTCACAAACCATTAGTCTGATCTTGATAACATTTATATATGGGACAACCTCGTAATCAGGGCGTGCTTAATTTAAAAAAAATACATTAAAATATATTCATTATTATGCCAACTACCGCGTACCTACAAATTTACAAAAATAGATTCGAATTCATAACATCCTCCTGTCTGTCCTTTCTGGAGTCGATTCAAAACGAATAAAGCAGGTTTAAGAGTTTGGAAGATGTCCAAATAGTTAGATAGGTACTTATATACCCAATTAACTTTATAGAATTCAGCTTTTTACCAGACAGAATAAAGCAAAGGAAGTCATTGTGTTTTATTAATTAATCAATGTAGCAATGTTTATATTTTCGATTGATGTATTTATGTTTGTTAGTTTGTGGGACTATAGAATTCAAACGCGTGTGTCTATGCGTCGAGTGGTTTCTATAATTTTTTGAGTGTCACTGAATATAAAATGATAATCAAAGTCAAAATGACTTTTACCGTTAATGTGTGGGTCAAATGTGTACCATAGACTATCTGCTGCTTTGCCAGACACCTCATAGGAGACGGACACTGGTTAAAATGTGGGTCAGTACCAAGAAAACCGCTGGTGGTCTGCAATAACTTGCCCGAATAGGGATCCATAGCCTTGCCAGTTCTTCTCGCAATAATGACTCGGTCCTGTTCTGATCTGGAGTTAGGGTAGCAGATAGAGCTGCACAATAGGCCTACTATACTCGCCGCAGGACAGTGGCGCACCTGTAACATCTATGGTGTCTATAGGTCACAGTTGTCTCTTATCATCAAGAGCCCTGTGTTATTAGATGTGACTTATTCGCTGATCTATCACAAAAGAAATAGAATCCAAAAAGAAGAGAAAAATAAGGTATGTAACATCATCAATGTATGTTAACTATTTTTACGATAAAATGGTCGGTTCGATTATTCAAATACACCTTTATAGAAAACACATTATTACGGTAATAGGTATATTATACACTAGCTGTTCCCGCGAACTACGTTCCGCCCGTTCAAATTGTATGGGAAAAATTAAAATGTTGTTTTTCTCAGTTTCCTCTCAATCGAATAGGATAAAAAATACCCTATGTCCTTCTCCCGGTTCTAAGCTACCTCCCCATCAATTTTCAGCCTTATCGGTTCAGCCGTTCTTGAGTTATAACTAGTGTAACTAACATCACTTTCTTTCATACATATAGATTAGCTGACCCGGCAGACGTTGTTGTGCTATATTTTTAATATGATTTTAATAAAAAAAATTGGGGTGACTCACTCTCATCACTTAGGGGTATAAAAAATAAATGTTGGCCGATTCTCAGACATACTCTATATGCTCACAAAATTTCATGACAATCGGTCATGCCGTTTCGGAGGAGTTCAACCAAAATGTAACATCTTTAACGGATTTACAAAGTTTTCAGTGCTTGAACATTTCCAATTCTAAATCTAAATTATGTTTTATCATAATTGTTCAAGTAAGAGTAGACAAATAATGTTGGAAGTTAAAACTTGATATATTAAATGTAATGAAATTATAGAGCAAGGATAAAATTGGCAAAAAAAAAATACACGATACACTAAATCTTCATAATTATTTCATCTGTGTACTTTGAACAAAATTGAACTAATTACCACCTAAATTAACCAATTTTACTCACAATTATCACAAAGTTAATTATGAAAAAATTACGACCCTCTTCTTTCACGATTGCGCCAAAACTCTCAATTCAATTCAATTTTTGTTGAATGGCCCTTCTCTATGCAAAAACTTTCTAAAATTGGCTTAATTAAATTTTTAGATTTTTAGTAACATTAACAAAGTCATTTAAGAGTTTAAAAAGTAAGCAGGTATAGTATTTTATCGAAGGAGGTTCTATATATTATTTACTAAGAAAGTCATATTACAATACGGGAGACTGGGGTTGAAAAATATATATAAGTAATATAATAATAATAATAACTAACTGTGTACCCGCGTATTCGTCAGCGTAGAATGGTGAATGGATACAATTTTCATACAAACTTTCAATCTTTATAACATTCCGCTAGTTGTTGATTTTTTTTAAAAAATAGACTACGTTTGCACTGGGATTTATGCTATACGCATATTAAATTTCATTGCAATCGGTTCAGTAGTTAAGACGTGAAACAGCAACAGAGAGACAAACTTCACAATATTATAGTATAAGTATACATATATAATAAATATGTGTGTATTTAATAATATAAATAAATGTACGGATGTGCGATGCGATTTTACAAAATTAAGTGGATAATGCCGTTGCAATTTGATGCTCTTATCAATTACTGTTGGTTAGTCTCGCTAAAAATGAGAACGGCTAAACCAAAGCGGCTAATTTGGGTTTTGAATTATTTATTCAAGACCAGGGCAGGTTTAAAAAAAGGAAAAAGGGAAAAAAGAGGAATCTAGGAAAAACGCCATTTTATTTTTTCCCTATACAACCTTAATGAGAGGAACGAAGTTCGTCGGGACAGCGAGATAAAAATAATTTAAAAAAACACTTTACATAATGACCTCACACACTTTTAAATAATATTCGTTATTTATTTTTCGATATAATAAAAATTAAAATACACAGATTGATCTAAAATGGAAGTAATCAAATATTTGCTGTGGTATTTGTTTTGCTAACCGAAATACTGAAAACCGAATACTTATTTTAATTATATACCTACATCTCATAATTACCTAGTCTTTTCGGGAATTGAACTCCGTTAGTGTTTGGTAACATTAAGCGTGTACGCTAAACCCCTGGTCGACGCGGACAAAAAAAGGAGGTGCTAAATTTGTCAGTATTTTTTCTAATGTAATATAATGACTGGCTGTAAAATTTCGTCATATCAGGTTAATATCAAGTCATGTTAAGGTAAAATAACTATAAAACTACCTTGCAATATTAAAACTAAAACCAACTTCAATATTCTTTTTATCCAAAATACGTCATGAATATTGACATTTAAATTATGTAAGTAAAATTTAAAAAGCAGCCAGTCAGCTTTTGGTCAAATTTGAATATAAATTACCGAAATTATCTACGTTCAAACAGAAACGAAATCTTCTAAAATCACTCATGTGAAACATACACGTGAATTGAGAACCTAACCTAAGAACCCTACTTTCCCAGGTCGATTTCAAGCAAATTGGAAATTGGAATCGAATATGTAAATTTGCAAGTGTAATTATAGGGTAGACTTGCAAATTACCGGCCACTCGACAGCAAGCTCGATAGTGATACTAATACATCTAACAATCTATGGTACCTATCTGCACGTATGGTAAGATAGGAATCTTACCATGAGGAGAGCCATAACTTCATTCACTATCTTTTGCCGGAATAAAAGAACCTAGTTTTGGATTTCGGTTAAAAATAAGGATAATTTTACTGCAATAATTTCGCTGGGGTATTCTAAAGAGTATGATAAATATAATTTTCCAACAAACGCTTATCTCTTATCATTAGGTTAACAAATAATAATGAACCATGAACCAGTTGCAGTGACTTGGAATATCGATAGACCCACATCGTAGGAATTACCTACCTCTGTATCAAAAATACGCAGTACATGACGTCATCATATACGTATTACATTTATTTCTATACTAATAATCCACCCTGGCTTTTTGTGTAATCTAGTTTTTTATGGTAATTAAGTCACTTGTGTAATTACGCATGTAAAAGAAATGTTTATTATGTCTCTACTAATAGAAACAAAATCTTGATTCTAATGAAAATACTTATACCTACCTAACTTTTGTATCTGTTCTTACTTCTTGCCGCAATAACGACTTTGATAGTCTTTGTCGCGTCATGGTTTGAAAAGTAGATATAACTACCTCGTTACTCATGAGGCTTGAGATCCCAGCCTCAAGTTTGCAACGCACAAATTATACAATTTTGGTTCCACATGTGACGTACATTTCTCATAGTCAGAAAATCTGTTAGATTGTTTTTTTTAAATCCCAAAATACCTTAAAAATTTGCATTGATGTTGGTGCTTCAAAACCCTCAGAGTGGTTTAAAGGTTAGTAAATATACAAAGACTGTTGCGGGGAGATACTCTCTTTTGAAATAATTAAAAACACACACTATTTTCATAACTATTAATACATAGGTCGTAGATATATTAAATATCGAAGATAAGGATACATGTTTTTTTTCATGGTACCTACCTAGTCACTTTTTTCTTGAAGATGCTCCTTGTAGGTATCAGGTTAACAAACTATCGTGAACGTGATCAATGTCATTGGGAATAAGGATGCCTGACTATAATAGGAAATACCTTCCCACTAAACACGTCTTGTATGACGTCATCGCTACAAAATATATTAGTTAGTACAGCATGCATATCAAAAGAGAAATAGACATAAAACCACGCATATTGCTATTTTATACTTCATAGATCTAGGAAAGCAACAAATAGTTTTATTAAACTTAACAAGTTCTTAAACTAGTTTAATAGAAAGCTAAGCAAATTTGATTACGCGTCATACACTTGAACAAACATTAAATTACTTTAAACTGAAAAAAATAACCAAATCTATTAACAACCTACAGCAATAAATATTTAAAATCCAAAAAAAAAGCATTGTAAAATAATGGAGTTGTATGAACACATGTATTCATTAAGACATATTGTCTTTTTAAAGACATTAATATATTTTTTAATGTTGGTGTTGATATTGTACTACAGGAACTGAAAGACTTTTTAAGTTTAAACGACACTGTCTTTATATCAGTTATCTAGTTTTAGCTCAATCTGTTATTATATATTAGAAAACAGTTACTGAATGAATTTAAATGAAACACGTAGTTATAGAAATTAAACCGTAGGTACAGAATGTATATTAATCAGCAATACATTGTTTTTGATAAGTTAATTTATATGTGTTGGTTTTTTGCCATTTGTGGTTAGATTCAGCTATGTCTAGCTAACTAACTAGCTCACTACTTTCAGTTCGGACGATTATCATTACTGCAAAAGTTTTTTTCGTTAGAAGATCTGTCGCAACTGTGTTACTCATAATTGAAATATGCGTTGTATATCCTCTTCAAATATGTTTAACTCCCTAGGATAATTTTGGTTGCCACTCGGCTTATTTTTTTTAACGTTAATACAGGATTTATATTACTTTGGAAATTATTTATATGAACTTTCAAAATTCATAAGTATTTCATTTCAGCTGTCTAATCTCGACAATGGAAATAAAGATACATGTATATGTGCGACATGTGTGACCCGTCTCCGAGAAGCGAGAGCCTTTAGGCAGCAAGTGCTACAATCAGAAGAGATGTTTTTGCAAGCCAAAATTGAGAAAAAAGATATGATGAGTAGGGATTAGTAAAAAACGCTCGATTTTGTAGATGTCAATATGTAAGAAGTCTCGTCTATGCAAAGCAGTTGACATCAATGTGATATATTGTGGTAGATATTTATGGCGCCTCATGTGTCGCCTGCTTCGAGTATCTTATACAGCTTAACAATTTTTTAACCTTGGAAATAAGAAAGAAAATCTAAATTGTGCCGAATGTTTTCTCTAAATCTAGGTAGGTACTAGGGTTTGTTTTATATCAAAACCTTGTCTTTATTAGGTTGTAGGTAAGCTATTTTTTTTAGTGAAAATAATTATGGATGTAGGAACTTCGTGAATTTTAGCTTTGCTCCTTCTTTCAACGGCTTTATTTTAATAAGATGAAAGAGTTGTCATTATTCTTGAAAATTAACAGAATAGCATACATTATAAACTTTCTATGTCCAATCCAACAAAAAAGTTTCTCAAACATGTCCATTTTATATTGGCTTGTATCAAATAAAGTTTAGTTCTTTAGCGGTGGTAGCACAATCAGTTTTTTTGATGACCTTTACTTTTGCTTGTTAGAAATACACATAGAAAAAAACAGTATCACAATTTAATTTGTAGATATCACAAATTTCATATTTTTTGCAAAAGACAGCGAATAAGTACGCGGCTCCCCGGAGGGTAAATGATAACCACAGCTTATAGACACCGTAGATGTTGTAGTTACAACTTACATATCTGCCCTATAGCCAGGGAGTTAGGCATATTGTGGAAGTCTACCTGCTACCCTACCCTCCAGACCAGAACATGACATTGTAATTATGACGGCAGGAATAGGTAAGGCGATAGATCCCTGCCGCTTCAAATTGTTGCATAGCATTCTACTACCACTGCTCTTGTAACAACTGCCGGATAGGATGGCAGATGGCCTATTCTACACAGAGGACCTGGACCAACACTTGCATATAATATAATATTGTCGCCTATAGACACAAAAACTGTTATTTACAATTTCAATAATACATTCGAACATAAAGTTGGGATTTTAAAGCCTATTGCTTGATTAGTTTACCGGGTTATCCTACGCTCAAACGAGAAAACGACACATGTGAACACTAATGCTATGACGAACTTTGATTATAAGCAAAAAGTAGATAGTTAATAGAATTTGATATTTTCCATCGTTGGCGCTTGGTAAAACTTCCAAATATTCATATTTTTAAAGAAACACTTGTACTGTTTGACTTATCGCTTATAATTTAAAAATATGAGTTAATAGAACATGAACATAAAAAAATGGTAGGGTAAAACAAAGATGCCAATGCCACTGACAAGGCCATTGAGTGCCCTAGATAGTTTAATTCTCTTGAATGGGAATTATGTAGACAAACATATTCGGCTAAACTATCCATTTTAACGCTTATTTCAATCTTTTATTTTTAGTTTATATATAAAAAAACCCATTTCAATGTCCTCATTGGAACATTATCAATTATAAAAAATACAATTTGAATCTTAAGTCAACAGCAGATACGATATAAAACGCATTACTTGTAGTAAATGTTTTGTCTTTGTTACTCTATAGATTTGCAATGAGACGGGTGAGATTAACATGAACTTATCGCAAACCAGAATTACTGTGAATTGTGATACCAGTACATAATATTTTACCCCGATTCAAAGAAGTTAGTCATATTTGTCTTACTGTGAGTATATTTTAGGTAAAATAATAGGTGTATACCACTGTTATCGTGGTATATGTCTGAATTTTACCTAAAATTAATAATCTACTTATTTACTTGGCACTATTTTACCCTTATCCTCAAATGATTGAAATAAAAGTTTTCCTGAAACACAAACCACCCCTAACTATTTCATTGGGTACTAGGTCGCGATTTAATAACTCTGTTTTCGAAAGATAGCAAATGGTTCCGAAATAGTCCCACATGAGCCGTATCGACATCCTACGTGTAGTTTTTGAGTTACACTTAATAAAGAATATTTTTTTTACTAATTTGGACGACCTCTAAAATGATGAGCCAGTCAAGATAAGCGAAATTTTTATGCACCATTAAGTATAACACAAAAACTACTATCAATCATGACCTATCTTTCTAAAAAGGAACGATTAAAATCGGTTGGCCATTGACCGAGTAATCGCGTAATAAACCACGTATAGTCCAATTGAGTCGGTTTCTTCCTTCAGTTCCTTTTTTTTGAGTCGGTTAAAACGACAAACGAGAACTTAAGATCAAGATTGCCTAGAGAACTAAATTTTCACAAAATTGGAATTATTTAATATTTTTATTATTTAATTATTATTTTATCACATTTATAATTTAAGCTTTATACAAACATTTATTTTTTTATTCAATTTCCCATTGTTTCCATTATCTGATCCAGACTTAATGACAATACACTAGAACTACCGTGGCAGTAGACTCTTCCAAATAAAAAATAGATTCAAAAATTACGGTTGAATCGATTAACATACAAAAAAGTATAGAAGTCGATTATAATATTATAGCCTCCTCCTTTTTTTCAAGTCTTTTAAAAAAAATCTTAATATACCTAATTGGAAGTCAAAAATAATTATATTTTATTTTATTAAAATATTATGTGAATGTAATAAAGATGTACAACGATATTATATTTACGAAAAAAATGTATAGGTACAGAGCTATATGTATGGATTATGAGGTAAAATAAAAAATGACCTCGCAACACTAACACAACTTGTTTTGATGTAATTATATATACACGAATGGACTTCGGTTAGTGTATTGGAAAGAACGGGTGTAGACGGTTACTTCACAATGAAAGTCCTAGTATTAGTTGTTTTTATTGTGGCATCATGTTCCGGTGCAGTGGAATTCAGTGCTCGGGCTAGAAATTTTAGTATAGAACTCCTACATTATACACAATTAGAAACAGACGGCCATGTAGTTATATCGCCCTTCGGAATATGGAGTTTAATGACTGGTGTTGCATTGGGAGCGACTGGTGAGAGTAAGAGCGAATTATTAAGAGCATTCATTCTTCCTGAAAATCAAAATACAATAATAAATGGATATACAAATCTAACAAAAACTGTGTTAGATCCAAAAAGCGATGGAGTGGAGTTAACTAGCAAAAATTTTGTGTTTTTGGACAAAGCTTTCACAGTAAAACCAAAATTCCAGAGGGTTATCAAGGGAGATTTTGGAGCAACCATAATTCGTCTTAATTTCAAAGATCCAAATTCAGCTGCCAAAAACGCTAATGATCTCATTCAAAATTCAGGAGCAAGTGTCTCAAACGTTTTAAGATCAGAAGATTTTGCTGAATCCAGGATGATTTTAACTAACGTGATAACATTTAAAGGACTTTGGTCTTCTCCATTCAATAAAACGGACACGACTTTAGAATCATTTTATGATGAAAATAAACATGAATTAGGTAAAGTTAACATGATGTACCAGAGAGCAGAGCTACCTTTTTCAAATATACAATCAATTAATTCTTATGTCATGGAACTTCCTTATGGTAATGACAAACGGTATTGCATGCTTGTGATTCTCCCATACCCTAAAATAAAAGCTCATGAAGTATACAAAAAGTTAAGTTCTATTTCATTTGGAGATATTTTTGAGAGATTAGATAGTGATGTAAAAAAATTTGGGTTAGAAGAGATTGATGTTAAGTTACCAAGGTTCAAAATTAGTACAAATGTTGTGTTAAATAAGCCTTTAAATCAAATGGGAGTTTATGATATTTTTGATCCACAACATGCGAGTTTCAAGCAAATTACTGATGAGGATATATATGTATCTGCAATTGTTCACAAAGCAGATATAGAGGTCACAGAGTCAGGGACAGTTGCCTCCGCCGCGACGTCAGCATACTTCGCAGACCGCATATCGACACCGAACTTTGAAGCAAACCGGCCTTTTATTTATTTTGTAATGGAAAAACCGACTGCCACTGTTATTTTTAGTGGAATATATTCAAAGCCATCCGTGTTTTGAGCGGTTTACGTGTTGAGTTCGTATTTTAAATATTTGACTATAGCAAAATAATAAGGAAGGTTGAATCACTTTACTGCCTGTGTGAAAGGAGTGTCTTTGTTACTTTTTGAAGAATATGTTAATTCTGACCCGATTAAAAATTAATTGTAGACATAATATGTCGAAAACTATAGAATATTTATGGAAAACACAACGACGAGTTAATTAAACATTCGAATCTATATTTGATCTACTTCAACATGTAAATTAAAAATACGTGAATGAAGTTTTGATGAGTGATGTTTTTGATAGTCGAGTGCTAGATAATTTAAAGTGTCTAAAATACTCATCTGCAGAATCTCCTACAAAACTGCAGTATTTATGATGTGTATCTGAAGACTGTGAATTTATAAAATTATAATTGTGAAGTTTAGGACTAATTTCATTTTATTTTAATTTAAAATTAGTCTTTAAGCAACATATGTGTACTTATTTTACTAAAAATCCCCGCTACTACGAAACCAACTTTGAAAGAGTTTGCCATAAACTATAATATAGCGACATATACAATTAACGGTCTCTAAAGGAACGGACGAAACTAGTAAGCTAGTGTCCAAAAGTGTCAGTATTATTTATTTCATAGTAGGATAAGTTCGCCTATTCGCGCCCATTTCAAGGAGATGGTTTAAAAATACTAAAAAATGCAGACTAAATCCAAAGTTACAGACAAAAGAAACGTTATTATAATTTTTTCTGTCTGTTAAAATTATTTATACTCAGCTACCCAAAACAATCGAGTAAATACTTATAATTTTTGTAAAAAAAATAGTAAACCGAAGCGCGTTCCATGTTTATATTTTTAATGTTTTTTAAGTGATTTGTTCCTAGACCTCAAAAAAATTAGTAAAATTATAGAAATCATGATGTTGTAACCCCCGATTATTGTTGTAATAACCAGATTTTTCATTGAAATTTTTTTAAAAGTCTCCCTTTAACTCCTTTCCAAGTTGGTGTACCGCACTGGTCCATGGGTTGACGTAATCTGGATTTTGTTATCAGCGAAATCGACTAATTTTGAGTATTCTATTTTAAAAAAATCACTAGATATTTTGACTATAACTTAGTTTCATCCTAAAAATGTACTATGCTTATCTTTAATTAGAACTTTTAAATAAATAAGGTAGCCTATGTTTGATACATTGGCTACCTAATTTATTTAAAAAAAATGCATATCTCTTTCTAACAGGAGAAGATGTCTAATATTTTAATTAAAATAAAATATTAGACTAATTTACAGCAACCTATTAATTTCCTGTAAACCTTCGAAGTACACTAAATGGACGAGCACTTGCGAAATGAACCTGTAATTAGTGCTGTGTATCAGGTTCGCTGAGATTAGTACCGTTCGCGTTGTCTTACTTATTCTTGTCGTCATGACGTCAGTGTCATTTTTCATACTGAAAGGAATAATAGCCGCTAAAATTGCACAGGGATCCTTAAATCCCGATCGTAAAATTCAATCCATCCATTCAATAGCTATGGTAGGGTAGTTACGCCTGATCGCATCCACTTAGTGGATGTATTAATATTGTAAGCCATCCGTAGTATAGTCTATTTTAGGATGAAGCTAAGTTTTAGCCAAAATGTCTAGTGATTATTTTTCAAATAACCGAAATAAGGCGATTTCGCCTATTTGCGTCCACAAAATGCAGATCGCGTCCACCCATTGACCAGTTTGCGTCCACCAACTTATAAAGGGGTTAAGGGAAGATTTTATTAAGAAATTTGATAGAAATATTGGGTTTAAACTATTACTGTATAAAATACATATGTTCACGCCTAGTCTGTTGCTGGTTTGGCAGAGAATATCGAGTACCAAGTGTTACTAGCTCCCTCACAATAATTACTTTTTTCATACAATAAAAAGCTGGTCGTGGAGGTTGTGGTGACAAGAGTTGGCCGTGATTTGAAATTGACCATGGAAAGTCAACTTAGGTCTTCCCAGGTAACTAATTACATCTATCCACTTTCGCAATATATGTCTGTACTGGCAATCTTTCATCTGCCATCCTCACAACATGAATGAACCAACGGAACATGCCCTTACTCATTATAGTACCAACACTTTTTTAATCCCACTCTTTTTCGGATCTCACTGGTACGAATGATGTCAATCAAACTATCTACCCCTGCTAAAAGCACTACCTGGACAAACAAACTCATTTGTTTATTCCAGCACTACTACGTCTACTAAAACTCTTGAATACGTTCTGGCTACATCTCTTTCATATGCTATTTTGGTTTCATTTCGTATTCAAATGCAGATACACCTTTTTCTTTCCAATCTACATTCATTAGTTCATTAGGTACTGTTTGCAGCTCAGATGATATGGAGCCCAAAATAACATCATCGATTGTTTATATCAGACAGGTCACCACTAGGTCATTTAATTTTTCTGTTTTTATTCAAAATATCTTAATTCTAGAATACAGACATTTAAAAATATTTAGTAGATTTTGTTGGATCTGCAGGTAGTAAGTAAATTTTCTTTTATAGATTTCACATCAAGCACGTCCATTTCACAAAAAATTTTAGTTTCCTTTAATTTTGTTCCTAACTATTATTACCTATCGTGTTCCCTCTTTCATTCTTGAAATGCTCTTTATCTTTATTATTTTCTAATGAAAACATCGACATCCGGGATAGAACATGTGCCCGGTTGGCAATAGTTTTGCAACCTATCGCATTGTGGAACTAAGTATCTTAGGCTAATTGTGCGTGTCCTAGTTGCACCTTTGTCAATTTCTTTGTGGAATACGAGCCTGAATATACTTACTTAATTGTCTTTATGTATTTAAAATTTATCATACAGCTGCTTGTGTATAAGTGGAAGAAAGCAGAAAAAGTTCAATGCGCTTGTTCCATTCCGGAGCGGTAGTAAGTACTAATCCCGATGGGATGATACAATGCACTCTACCGACTACTACCTATCAATAACTGTCTGATTAAATTTTACAGTTACTTAAGATTTAGTATTTAAATAAACAAGTGGACGCAAACTGGTATATAGTATAATCGGTCTTTCCAGTTTGCGTCCAGGTAAATTTCGACATCTATATCTTTTTCTATTACCATAATTAAGTGGACGCAAATTGGCTATTTAAATAAGCATAATAATAATGGTAAAAATAAAATAAAACTCCGTCCTTATGACATATTTCTTTACATTAAAATAAAGGATCTAGTTAGAAATAGAAAGATGAGTTTGCGTCCACCCTGGACGCAAACTGGCTAATTCGTAATATTGGTATACCAGTTCGCGTCCAC
>NJDC01000036.1:0-17045 GCA_002245475.1 Calephelis virginiensis | reverse complement strand
AGGGGAAACAGAAAGTATTGAGTGCAAATTAACGTGATTCGTATTGACTTAGCTTCTTTCATATTAATTTTTCTTTCATACAAACACCCCCGTTTGGTGATATGGATAGTACCCTAGTGATTTGGTCATCTGACTAGGTAGTAGAGTTTCGCAGCAACTCGTCAGGATTGGTAACACCGCCTTACTTATTCTGGCCACCATAACGTTAGTGCTGGCCACCATAACAAGTCAACATTGTTCTGGTTTGGATGAATGATCAAAACATTATTTTATATGACTGTCTGTCAAAAACTTCGCCTACATATAAATGGCATAGTGTACAAATGTGGCAAGTACATTTTTTGTTAGAAATTAGATAAGTCTATAAAGTTTTCGCATGTGATAAATATTTTCTTATGCCCAAATCTAGTAAGTGCACATTGTACCGTTTTTAATGTACTAATGGCTCAAGTGTGGTAATCTCACTACATGTTAAAATTGTATTACCCACATTTGGATTCTATGCCATTATTATATTCAATGTAATATAAAAGATATCTTTAACTCTCAAAGCCTAAGTGCATTAAAACGATGCAATTAGATTTTGTTATTCAATTGAACAAAATCTGTATTTGCTTAGGACAAGCTCTATTACCAAAAATAATAATTAATTCCAAAGATTACCTATTGAAAAAAAAATATTTCAGTACAGCAATATCAAAACGACAAGCAGCAGAAAAGGCAGCGGTTCAAGCAGTACATTGGCTTTATACAAACAGACATATAGATGATAAAGGCCTACCAAAGTACAATACTAATGTCTTAAAAGAACTTCAGAGCACCCTCAATAAACCGCCATTTATTACAATAAGTGATAATTCCATACAGAAAGTAGAAAATATTTGGCATGATTATGAGAGTGAAATAAGTAAGTAAAATTCCATTCTCTATTATTTCTTTCCACCTTTTTCATAATACATTTTCCTAACAAGTTAATGGCAAATAATAATAAAAGCCTTTAATTTCTGATATAGCACAGTGAGGCAAACAAAGAGTGAAATTGCTCATAAATGTAAGCACCTTTATTTTGTTAATTCCATGGAACCAGTGTAGTAACACTGCGTATTGCAATCTGGACGAATATCTATGTGAACCAGGCCACAAATAGAGGCTGAGCTTAGGAAACAATATAACTATTACCTTCCTTTGCTAACCCTCCCACCACAAGGTACACCAATTCACACTCAATATGAATCTTGGGTATACAGAGGCAATCAACAGTACCATACAAATGATACAGTATAGGTCATTTGGAAATAAATAAAAAATCTATAAAACAAAGATCCCACCATTGAGAAATTTATTTAGATGTACGTTATCACCTCTGTGTGTGTGAGCTTGATTTTTTAAGGTTCCGGGTTCAGTCCGGGTCAGGCAACAAAAAAAAAAGAAAATGTATATTTTCAATTTTCTTTTTGGCGTAAAGACAGTTTTATTTACAATACTTGATGTAAATATCTAAAATAGGCGGTTACTAGTAATGTAATTAATGTACCTATTTATCTTCCCTTAAAATTTGGATTTAGAAGTTAGGAAAAGGTAGGGCAATGGTATCAGTCTGACAGATTATCGCAGGACTCTTCCATCAGCACTGTTTATATACATGGGTAATTTAAGAAATTCAATGATTTTACTAGCTGTTGCTGAGGTTGTCAGGAAAGATATAGTATCAAGCTGCATTATTTAAAAGCTGTGAAGGAAAAGGAATTCTGTAAGGTTGTCTGTAATGCTGGCTGGCTGGCTCACTGGCTATTATATCCAAACCATACACATTGATGCTAATGTTCACGTTAAATGCTGCAACTACAAAATATATATGGCTGTAAGACTGTTTTAATTTTTTCTTTCAGAAAAAATTTATGATATTACATTCAAAGAAGCAAAACAGAGACTTCACTTTACTCAATTTAACCAACATGTATTAAGAGATTCTTCCTTAGAAGATGAAGGTATGTTATTTACCAGGGATCCTTAACACAAAGACAAAGTAATGTCGTTATAGATAAGTCATTACATATCTTATACCTTTAAATGAGCATTTCTTGTATGTATATAATTGGAATATCGGAATCGGCTCCAAAGATTTTGATGAAATTCAGTATTTAGGGGGTTTCGGGGGCGATAAATCGATCTAGCTAAAAAAAATGTGATTTTGTTTGTGTTTAAACTGAAAAATATGACTCTTCCTGATATTTATTGGCGAATAATAATACTATTTTTTGTGAGTAAGTTGTTCCAGCAGATGGCGTTGTTAAGTGACACGAAGACAACGAGTGTTTGCTAAGATATTTTATATTATAGGTCGTACTTAAATATAATTTCCAAAAAACACAATTTATAAAAAAATAAAAATACTATTTAGGTACTGACATTTTAAGGCTTAAGCCAAACCTACACGGCCAAAGCGGAAGCGACTACCGCGTGGCGAACACTGGTATAATGTGTATCTAGGGCCTTACACACGTACGCGATCGCGACGCGGGATCACGGCGGCATCAAAGCGGGATCAAGTGATTTGTGGTCAGACGTGTGTCTGATAGATAGATATAACGAGTTTTTCGTAATATTTGAACATTTAATTTCATAAGAATTTCCAAAATTCTGGTAATACATGTAACATAATAAAAATATGAAATAACCAGATATGTGTATGGTGTAAAACTGACTACCATATTGTTCAAGAGGTAAGTAAGCGAAAACTACGCAACGGATTTTGATGCGGTTTTTTTTAAATAGATAAAGTGATTGAAAAGGAAGGATTCATAACCGTGCGAAGCCGGGGCGGGCCGCTAGATTATTTATAAACTATGTTAGAGACATGCAAATTTAGTAATAACTGCCTAAAATGTCGTTTACGGTCCGCGTCATCGTCGCTTAGGTGTGCATGTTCGTATCGCGTTGTAGACGCTCCGCTTAGCGTCCCACGTCGTGCCCGCTTCACAATCTTTTATCAAAATTCAAATTATACATTCCTTACAGATTTTAAATTGTATGCTTTTTTTTGTAATATATACATGGGTACACTTATAAAGCACAAATGAAGCACGGTGAAATTGTAAAAACATTAAACACATTAGTCTTCCAAAACAGGCCTGGTCTCATCGGAAAAAAGGTTCTCGAGTGGCGGCCCCGCACCGTAGGACGTAGTGTTGAATGACTTCCTACCCGATGGACTGGTGATCTGGTCAAAGGGTATAAGCGGCTGGTGACCATGACTAGTGGCGTTCTTTGGGAGAGGCCTATGTCCAGCACTGGACGTCCTCCAACTGATGATGACGTCGTCAGTGTAGAATAATTACGATTTTCGTATAAACCTTTATTCCCCTAATAATCCCATGGGGTCTGATTTTTAAGGTAAAATGTGTTCATTAATGGTATATAAATATATTTCTCAGGATACTCTGAAGATGGTTTGGAAGGGACAACTGAAACAGATGAAGGATCAGAAGGTAATTCTGATTTATTTTATAATATTTTAGATGTAGTAGAACTGCAAAAAAAACTGTCTTTGATTACTCGACTAAGTTTTTTCCTCGGTTTCTCTGGGATTCCATCATGAAATCTAGACTAGGTGGCAATCAACCTTCACCCACCTCGGAAGTATGCTGTTTCAAGTTATTTTATTTTAAATCGGTTCAGAAATTATGGCGAAAATAATTTACATATGTAAAAAAATATAGGGGTCGAACACATAACCTCCTCCTTTTTTCTGAGTCAGTTATAAAGTGACCAAGTTTTAAAGATACATTTAATTTAGACACATTTCATATTAATTCATTACAATATGCAAAAATTATCGTCGCTTAAAAAAGTCGTCACTGGACAGGAACATGGCAGCAGGAATAGATAGGGCTACCTCTGGTGGTCTAGTTGGTGATGACCCCTGTAACCTATGCTCGCTTCTTACGAGTCTGCAGGGAGGCAGATTGTTTATTGTACAATGAGAACCCCAACCAACAAAGGAAATAGAAGGAGCTGAGAATGTGATATACAAGGTGCTAGATCAACCATAACTGCACAATCATGTATGATGCAGCATTAAGCCTTATACAAACTTCGTTGGTCGAGTGGCTAGCGTACACGCCTAACTACCGCGAGGCTCGGGTTCGATTCCCGAAGGGGGCAGACATTTGTGTGATAAATATTTAAATGTCTGCAATTCCGGGGCTGGGTGTTTTTATGAATCTATTCTAGTATCTATTTAAGTATTTCTACGTCTTAGAATCGTTGATTAACACCCATAACACAAGCATATGATTTGCTTACTTTGGGGTTAGATTCAATTTGTGTAACTTATCCAGTAATATTTATTTTGCCTGAAGAGAAAGGCAGAGGCACAATGAGGGCACCCAAGACTAGCCTAAGATATTATTCCCACAATGTGATAGGTGGCAATCCAACCGGGTACATATTCAACTCCAGGCAAAGTTGTTTTTACTAGAATTTTTTTGCCCTAGCCGGTTCAAAAGCCAATCTTATAAAAAACCAAATGAAAATTAAAAAATACTCAGGATATAATATACTATACTACGAAATGTGTTTCTTGTTTCTTTTATTAAGTTACTAAGTAAATAATAATAACGATTTCCTTTTCTTATTAGATAAAGCTGATATTCATCCAGTATTTGGCAAAAGCGTTAAGAAACTTACTCCAAGTTTGCTGTCCAAAAGACAACGTGTGTTGCGGGATAAGTTTAGTGTGTATGAAGATAATATTACACCGTTGCCCATTGACGAACACATGTGAGTATTTATATATTAACTGGCTGTTGCCGACGTGGTTAATGGTCCATTTTTTCAGGAACCTTTTTCAGAATAAAAACTATTCTATGTGTGTGCCATATTTCATTAAAATCGGGTCACAAATAGAAGATAAATATCCAAAAATGAGTTTCTGTATGATAAAAGATAAGACGAGAAGAAACGAAAGCAGGTATCTTTCATTACTTAACAACGTAGACAAATAAATAGATAGCGTAGAAACTATAGGTATTGACGGTGCATTGCCAACCTGAGCGTGGGATTTAAAGAAGAAGCTTTTTAAAGTAAAAGTATTTTTTTAATAAATTTAATGGCTACCCTACAAGATAAAAAATTCTTCAATAGTTTTATTTATCAAGTTTTGACGTTATACACATTCAGGCAAATTGGTATCTCAATGACGTCAGTGCTTACTATTGTCATGTTCTGTTTTTAATGGTCAAGTCATCTTAGCGTCTCAGCTTGAAGTTGGGACCGCACAGTTACCATCTTAGGTGTTTACAGATGATATCCATTTCTATCAAGAAATTTGTCTACTGTTTCGCAGTTAAAAAAATAATCACGTGTTATACTTTCGTTAGTATGAAAGCGAAAGTGTAAATATCGAAAGTGGGCCATATTCGACAATAACGTCATCGTGACGTTACAGCGATACGAGTTCTACGTCAGCAGCCTCGTGACGTCTAAATTTCTTCACTTTCACATGTTCACAAATTGTGGCCACTATAATGCCAGTGTCGTTTCCGCTTTGGAGGGTAGGGCAGCCGACGGACTTGCACAATAAGCCTAAAACCTTGACCACAGGACAGCGAGGCACCTATTACATCCATGGTGTCTATATGCCACGGTTGTCTTCTACCATCAGCGCCTTTTAGCTGTCTTTTATTAAAATGTAACTGCAATACATTTATTTCTCACTAGCTGCTACCTGCGGCTTCGCCCGCGTTTTCACAGAAACCCGGTGTGCGATCGGGACTAAAAATAGCCTGTATGTTAATCCAGGTCACAATCTATCTGTCTTCCAAATATCAGACAAATCCGTTCAGCCATTCGAGCGTGAAAGAGTAACAAACATCCATACATACATACTTACAAACTTTCGCATTTATAATATTAATAGGATAGGATAGGATTACTGATAGAATAATTGGGTTTCGCTGTTTTCATTTATTAAATTATCGCTGTACATATGAATTTAGTACTTAGGAATATTGCTGTCACTAAAAAATGATTTTCTATTACCATCAAAGGTAATAGTTAAAACATATATTACAGCTCAAGTTGTAATTTGTTCCTAGATATTTTAACTAGCTTAGTTTCGACAAAGAAAAATGACACCGAATTCAGTATTCCACTACTACTACTTAAATACTCAATCATAATGACACACTTTCGGCACTATAGAAAATGGCCTACTTTCGGTAATGTCGAGACATCATGGCGTTCTAGCTTCGGTAACGCTACATCAGCTGCCACGTGACGTCAGGACTTTCACATTTCTTAACTACGTTTATAAATACATTGATTAATATCGTTGATATTTATTTAATTTCACAGTTTGCATGTAAAATTTTATGACTTTGGAGTAAGCTAGCATGTCTGGCAGGAAACTTGATACTTGGCACTCGGTACTTTCTGACTACCGCAACTAGGGACTTGGCGTAAACATTTAATAACAACTACATAAGTCACGTAAACGCCAGAAATTGTAACTTGTAACTGGCACTTTAAGTATACGCTTTCCACTTGACCGAAGTCTTAATTAAATAGGACACATGCTTGCTATTTCTTTTGAATTTTTTAGCATAAAATTAAGCTTATGGAAATTAAACCAAACGTTACTTTATTTTTTTACTTACTGACACCCCTAAAATTAAAGTATGTCTTATTAATAAACATGGACTAAAGTACTCCAAGGTTCAACTTATTTACTACAGTGTGATACGACCATAATACCACTTAAAATTTCTTCCTAATTTTGTCTATGTCGAGTCTAAGTATGGATGGATGAATGTTAGTTACTCTTTCACGCAAAAACTACTGTACGGATTTAGATAAAACTTTAAAAGAATTTCGTTTACACATAAGAATAACATATAGACTACAATTTATATAACATTATAATTTAGAACGCGATAGAAGCCGCGAGTGAAAACTAGTTACCTATAATACTCTTCTTCTTTTATAAATATGGCTTTCAATAGTTTTTCACGACTTATTTAGCCAATGTCAGGTACGGGTCCACCACACAGTACCTTACTCTAACTTGTCGCATGACGTAAACATATTTAAACTGTCACTTTTGCACATTCGAAATCGAAAGTACTACGTCACGTTTACGTATTGAAAGTAAAACTAGTCAACGTAAAACGCGTCACGATTAGAAACGTTACGTTGCAAAGAAAGTAAAAGTAGATTATGAATACGCATTTACGTCAAGCTACGTATCGCGGTATGACGTATCGGGATCATATTATTTATCTAAACTATTTTTAGGAAGGCAACCGAGCAGACGGATAGTCGTTTAATTTACACTATTTAAAAACGGCTGAACCGATTTTGCTAAAAATATATTTGGAGGTTGCTTAAAACCAGGAGATGTACATAAGAAACTTTTTGTTTCTTTCGATTGCAAGGAAACTAGGAAAAACTGCATTTTAACTTTTGCCATACAAATGGAACGGGTTGAACAAAGTTCCTTAATGTACTCTATGTCCTTCTCCTTGTTCTAAGCTACTTACCCGTAAATTTCCAACCAAATCGGTTTAGCCGTTCTTGAGTTATAAATAGTATAACTACACGATTTTTATTTGTATAGAATATTACTTATACAGGGTAAAATTTAAAGGTCCAGCCAAATTTAAGAGAGGGTTGGGAATTGATAACACTTACCATTTACGAAGAAATAAAAAAAATGCAAATTAAAATTTTTATCCGACGCAAAATACAAAATACATGGTTATAACATCAACGCCGCAGGTTGATGATGTCATGACTCGTGCTAGGTACGACGTAGCGTGACAAGTGAAGTATTAACGCGGACTATTTTAAATGAAAGTTTATAAAAGTAAATATTACTTAATATTAAAAATACACTATCATTTTAGCCTCAACTCCTCTAAACTAAAATTTGGCTGGTGTTTTAAAAGTTACCCTGTATAGTAAAATATATCTATTTATTAATACGTGATGCCAAAACTTTGGACCCCTTTTTACGAAAATTGCGCGAACGAAGGAGTATGAAATTTAGCACACTTAAAGTTTATGTGTAGGAGAAGTGCTGAACGCTAATATTTTTCAAAAATAATGCTTATAAAGTACATTAAATCAATGAATAAAACATTACCCACACTAGCATGCATTTGACACACACCAAAAAAATTGTTGATGATAACGATAAAAGATCATAGATGGCGCACTAAAAAATTAGGAAACAAAGTAGTTGGTCTTGAGAAATGAAGATGGCGTTCTTATCAACAAGATATTAAAATGTATTATGGTCGAATTTCGACCAATGGGCGACCACTAGTAATTTATAAATAAGTTGATAGGTATTAGTAATTGAAAATAGTGGATTTTTTTTCTGGTAAACAAACTAATATTTGTTTTAAATGTTTATCAGGGACTCAATTGCCGCAGCGATAGACGAATCCCGTGTAGTGGTTATAGTGGGCGCCGCTGGTTGTGGGAAGTCCACTCGGGTACCAGCTGGTATATTGAAGAGTGGCGGTGCTCAAACTGCAGCTATTGTGTCAGAACCCCGACGGGTCGCTGCTATTGGTTTGGCGCAGAGGGTTGCTGACGAGTTAGGGGAAAATGTGAGTATAGGAAAGAAATACTCACACAAACTAACGAACACAGAGGTAGGGATAGGCTTATTCTAACATGGCACACATGCAAACACACGCATGCACGACATATGCATGCAAGCACGCTCATACACACACTCAAATGCGCGTGCACGTGCAAAGTATGACTTTCCAATAACAGTCGTTTTATCGGCTCATATCGGCTCGTCTCATGAATAGTTTATATAACATTCTTATCATAAATTTGTATTTGAATGCACAATAAACACATTTTGTAGGTAGCCGAATCCATTGGTTACACAGTTCGGTTGCAGTCCAAACCCCCTCGGCCGGTAGGTGGCGCTGTCTTGTACTGCACTTCCGGGGTGCTGTTGAAACGATTGCAGCTTAACCCAGGTTAGTCGGCATGCGTACACACACACACACATACACACACACACACACACACACACACACACACACACACACACACATGCACGCATGTACATACACATACAGTCATTTTGATTTTCTTTTTCTTTGTACAAGGCCCCAGAGCAAAGATTATCTGAAATTATTATCACAGGTTTAAACTATTTTATCTGACACAACTTCAATACCCTCTAAAGTTGATAGTTTGTATAGCAAACAAACTGACACATACATGTAATGTACGAATACATAATAATGTAATGCTTTAATTTTGTTGTATCTTACAATATTGCTTTTGTAATTTTATGTTAGCTAAATGTTTATGTTAGAGAAGAGGTGTTAAGCATACACCATAATTTCGCCAACCGATGACATACAACACAAGGAAGTGGCAGATTCGTTGAAAATCTAAATTTAGACAGTTTTGTAAAAATATTTTTTGAGTTATACTTAATAGAGTATACATTTTTCGCTTATGTTGACGATCTAATCTTTAATGGGAAAAAATATTTAGAATAAAATAAAACTGGTTCGGTCATGTGGAAAGAATGACAGATGAAAGATTGACAAAGCAGATATACAATGTGAATGTGGATGGATGTAGGTACCCGGGGAGACCAAGGCTGACATTTCACGATCAGATCAATCGGATATTATCCGAGGGTGGTGTCAAGAGTCTCCGAAACCGGCGTGTTTGTATGAAAAGGGTTATGAATGTGAAGGAAGCAAGACAGGTTTGTCAGAATCTCTGCCTACCCCGTAAGGGACTTGGTGTGAAGGTATGTATGTAAAATATTTAGAACCATTTCGAATGAAATATTTGCAGTTGGTTGTTGCTGTTTTACGCTTCGTTTTTTTTTTTAATATTATTTGTTAATGTTTTAGGTCTAAAAGGTTGTACCCACGTGTTCATAGACGAAGCGCACGAGCGCGATGTGAACACCGACGTGACCTTGCTGTTGTTGAAACGTGCTCTGGACTTGAACCCGCACCTGAAAGTCATCGTCATGAGCGCCACTCTAGATACTGAAGTTTTTACCAAGTAATTTCTTATATGTTCTTTTATGAGATTGAAAGATCTACTAGCTATCCTAATCTCCAAAATCAAAAGGTGACAAGAACGACAGCGAACATGTTGCCAAGAGAAGGTGAAGCGGTAGAAATGATTCGGGAAAGCTGTTGCATAACTGGGTATATCTTTTTTCCAACGTAATATGGAAAATACCCATGGATACTCTCTGCACTTGGGAGAGCTGATTATATCGGACTCGAACAAACTAAAAACCATACGGTGACTTTCCTTCCGCCCGGCTGGAATTGAGATGGGTCGCTTGCGCGTTCACCGTCTGAACAACTACCTAGGTCACTTCAAATCGTCTGACCGAATGTATTAGTTGAGATAATTTAGCAATTCTTGTTGGTCCGGGCTCCTTTGTAGAATAGACAATCTGGCTTACATAGGCTTACTAACACCGTGACATCTGACTAGGTGGTAAAATTGCGCAGCGACTCACCCAGATTGGTACCACCTCCTTACCTATTTCTACCGCAATAACGTCAGCGCTTGCCGTTGACTTGTTCCAGTGCGGAGATAAACTTACTTTTGCTCGAGGCCTAGCATCCCGGTTGGCGACGCACCATTACCACCTTTGGTGTCAGGCGGCGTGAATTTCCTAGCATCCGGAAATCCGTCTGCTTGTTTGCCTTCCGATATTACAGAATAAAAACATAAATCATAAGAATATTCGACTAGCTAGCGATAGGGATACCGCATCTGTGCATTTATTTGTATTTTCTTGGAATAAATAAAGAGATTTTTTGGTCGGTTAATGTTTTGACTAACTCCTTGGGCCGCTAACGCCACCGGCCATCCACAAGGCTTTACAATACTGCACTATCTGAATGTCTACATTTCTTGAGCTGGGTGTATTTATTAAGTTTATTCTGGTATATATTTAAGTATTTCTATTAATTGATATCGTTGACTAACACCCATAACAGAAGCATAATGGAATATGCTTAACTTGGGGTAATAAAAGGGATTCCATTTGTGTAATTTTTTCAAGGATATTTATTTTAATTATATGTATTCATTATCTATAAGTACTTACCGACGCGACGATATTTATAGTGTTTGAAGGTAAATACGGCACCTTTTCTGTTTTTAGATTTTTCAATAACTGTCCAGTAGTACAAGTGCCAGGACGAACTTACCCAGTTGAAGTGCTACACTTGGAAGACATAATGAAAAAGTTTCTACTTAACCTACCTATCACGTTGGAGAATTCTATGAAAACGGAAGTTAGACCTCAGTTGTGCTGTTCAGAGGTTTGTTCTCCATAAAACACTTATTTAAAAAAAAAATCCCATCCATATTCCTAAAGAGGGGCAGAGGTACAACCAGGGCACTCACGACCCAGTAACTTATCTAGTAATAGGTTCAAACCTGTCGCTAATTGAGTAGTTATTCGATCTCGGGTGATGTTAATTTAAAACACTTGCACTGTTCCACATAATTTTAATAGGATATAAACTTTCTGCTTTCGATTGTTACGGCTATCTAAACGTGTTTTTTCTTACAACATACTGAAAAGAGCTGTGTCTTTAGATCGAAGATCCACATCCATCTTAAGTGTCTTTAGGGTACACGTACCAATTTCTTCTATTTTATTGAGCTATACAAACATACATACGTTATGACGAAGAAGTACTTTTTGTATTTCGTTTTGTGTAAAATTAGCAACATATATGTTTTACAAAAATGTAAGATTTTTATATAACTTCAATGAAGTATAATGGTAATTTTATCAAGTCATTTAAATGTCTATAACTAGTTAACGTTTCGAGTTTAATTACCTATTCAGAAACCGAGCTTTTTAGCAATAAAAGAACCTAATATGAAATTACATTAAATAGCTGAGAAAGGACATGGATCAATTTGACCAAAAATCCTACAAGTATGAAGCCTATACAAAAAGTATTGAAATATTTCAGATAGTAGAAGTAATCAAATCAGTGGATAAAAGTGAAGGAGAGGGGGCTATACTAGTTTTCCTCCCTGGTTGGGCCGACATCAAACAGGTGAAGCTGCTGCTGGACCAGCATTATAGAGACTCGAGCTTGCATATGATACTGCCGGTACATTCAAGGTAAACTTTTGTTATGTTTTCATAACTCTGAAGTAGTGTCCAAGATCTCTTCAACCCAATTAACTTTAACTCAGAACTAGCTGTTGCCCTCGGCTTTGCTTGTGCTCGCTTTTATATGAGCGATTAGTAAACAAGCACGTGGGGCTTCTGATGGTAAGTGACTTCCGTGGCCTAAAGACATCATAGATTTATAGGTTGGTTTGGCGAGAGGCTTGCCATCTGTCACATTGTGGGACTTAGTGTCTTCGGCTAGTCGTGGGTGCCCTGGTTGCCTCTGCCAGTCTCCTTGGAGATATGAGCTTGAAGGTACTTGTTTTTTCGTTGAAAGTATTTATAGTTAAAGGAAATATAGTTTTTTCCCCGTGTTGGTCCGGACTCCTTTACAGGAAGGACCATCTGCCTTTCTGCCAGGCAGCTCGTAAAACGCGAACATAGGCTAACCGTCACTAACACCGTGACATCTGACTAGGTGGTAGAGTTTTGCAGCGACTTGCCCAGATACGTATCACCGCCTTACCTATTCCTGCTGCCATAACGTCAGTGCTTGCCATTGACGTCTTCCGGTTCGGAGGATAAGGTAGTCGGTAAACTTACTTTTGCTCGAAGCCTAACATCCCTTCATCAGGTTGGGAACGCACTATTACCACCTTTGGTGTCTCTAGGCGGCGTGAATTTCTTACCATCAGGAAATCCGTCTGCTTGTTTGCCTTTCAATATCATAAAAAAAGTAAGTAGAAGTTAAGTAGTTGTCACTTACAGTTTATTTAACTTTGATGTGTAAATATTAGTTAGTTCTCCTATAAGAATAAGTTGAGATTTTAAGATAATAATAATGTGGACGTACTGGTGCAATTGAAATTTATAAATGAAATAATTTTGATCACACTTGTAACAGTACGTCAGTTATATGTGTATTAAAAAATTGGAATGTTTTAAAGTTTCACCAAGCGCCGACGGTTGAAAATATCAAATGTGTATGTGCAATTTTTAAATACACTTTTAACATTGCGTATATATTGTTTTGATTTGAGGCTGTCAACAACGGAACAAACTAGAATGTTCTCGAAGCCTTCGCCCGGTGTCCGCAAGATAGTGTTGGCGACGAATATCGCAGAAACCTCTATCACGATACCCGACGTCGTGTACGTCATAGACGCGGGCGCACACAAGGAGAACAGGATCAAGGAGAATGGTAGGTTGTGACTTGTCTATGCCCTATGGGTATGGGGCCATTTGTAGATAACGGGGCTGATAACACTTACTGTATGATTAAATTATTCGTTTATTTTGTAGTCTAGCGCAGGTATAATCGAGAGCCACATTCGAATAACAACTTTTGTTGAAATGTATGTTTTTATATATCCAAAACCCAAAAGGTTGTGGGTTTGACAAAATAATCGTCATTCATATTATCAAATACAATATTTATAACACAAAACATGAGTGAGCGTTAGCACTTCCCTGCACATATCCCGTGTGCATGGAAGTGAGGGAGCGTATATATAGCTAATACTTTGTGTGTGTGTATGAAGTAATTGTTTGTTTTCCGTTAAATAAAATAAATCAAGTTTACTGTCAATTTAAATAAACTTAAGAAACTCTCATTGGATCTAAACACAAATTGAATGGGTAACACGTTTGTTTTTTAGGCGATGGTCAATAATACTAATACATACAAATTCTGATATAAATAAACTTGACTACTTATAAGACACAAAATTCATAAGACACACACTCAGTAACAAAGACATCCATGTTGATCATATAAGTGCGTCTGTCAAAAATCGAACCCGAGGCTTGTAGGTTGTAGTCAGTGGAGATAAGTTCGTATGCTTACTCCCTTGTTGGGTGCGCCATTTGACTTACCGTTACGAAAGCAGAAGATTCGTGTAAAATAGGGAAAAAGTATTGGAAAATTATTCCGGGTGTCACGATAAGTACGACATTAATATCTTACAGGAACATCAAGCTTGGAGACTGTTTGGGTATCTCAAGCAGGGGCCAAACAACGGGCGGGGAGAGCCGGGCGAGTGCAACCCGGTATGTTGATACTTTTGAGAACCCCTTGGTGGTGTGAGTTTTGTGCGTTTAGTGCTTGCGTGCGTACTTGTGTGTATTAGTGTTCGCTTACGTGTGAGATTTTCAAATAAATGTTCACTCTTAAAATTTCAAAAACAAATAACCTACAACAACAATTCATACTATGTAACCATACGAGTTTCTCACAATAATGTATACAATTATGGCAAAAATATGTACATAGATTGTTTTAAGATATTTATATTACCACACTACACTACACTCGATACTCTCTGCCTACCCCGTAAGGGACGTGGCGTGATCTGACTTTCTAATTTATAATTATTTTTTCATTTTAGATCGCGTCGTCGACGGCCTATTTAGTTATCTTACGATCACTTTTAGCTATTGAGCTCATAAAACATTTTATTTAACTTGTAAAACTTCAAAAATAGCAATTATATGACCGACACATTTCAAAATATATAATCTGATAGCCGAAAACCGGCAAATTTTATAAAAAACAAATAAATTCGAATATCTCGAAAATTGTTAGGTTAAGGATAGGGTATTTTTTAGTCAAGTCAGTCAAAAATGATGGAAACTATACGCCCTTAACGGATCTAGGTCGACTTAACCTGTAACCCTGTATAAGTCACGATTTGCCTGAGTTTTGATTCCTGAGTTGAGGGTAGATAGGAAAAGCATAACCGAATAAAACATTTCATGCCACCGCTCGCTGCCACATCCTGGCTACCTTTATGCAAGATAAAAACGAATGTTTACATTAAAAGGAAAATAACGTTGTGTAGATGTTACTGAAATACTACCCTTTCCTGAAAATAGTAAAAACTGCTTAAGTTTTATAAGTGTATTCATATTTAAGAAAAAACTCACGGGCATTATTGCATACATTATTGTGAAATACTATTGATTACATTTTTGTATAATAATATCGTTTACATATTATTGTAATTCATAATGGATACATATTTTTGCATATGATCGTGAGTATAAATATCTGAAAACAATCTATGTACATATTTTTGCCATAAATTTATAATACATTATCGTGAAAATCTCGTATGATTATATAGTATGAATTGTTAAGTGGTTATTTGTTTTTGAAATTTTAAGAGTGAATATATATTTGAAAATCTGCCCGTGTATAATTTTCATTGCACGTGTCTGTACGTCTGTAGGTTCTAAAGTTGACGGGCTTGCTTAACGCATGTGTGCCCGAGCACTCTAGGTGGACATGTACAACATTTAGATTTAGTAGGTATTACCTGTTTTCTATACTAGGCGGTAGAAGACTGAAACATTGGTGTATGTAAAAAAAGAAATAAGCCAGATATTATTACTTTTTGCCTGAAGATATAGAACAGTCTATGTATATACAAAAATGGAAATTTTCAGGTGTTTGTTATAGGATGTATACAAAAGAAAAGGAAGCTGAATTTGAGGCACACAACACACCGGAGATACTAAGGTAACTTGTTTTTCTAATGTTGCTATAGCTGTAAAAAACGACAGTTTTAGACTTCTATTTTTTGTACATTATTGGTTTGTAAATTAGGGTAGCTTCTTCTTCTTTCTTTCTTTCTTTAGGTATTGGCCTTCACGTTAGTATTTTGCCATTAGTCAAGTAGAAATTTGCATCAAATTTTTATTCAATTTTAATCAATTATAATTAGTCATCAGTCATAAGTCCTCAGTAAGTCATGTCTGGGTCTTGAGTAAAACGGTGGCTTTGTTACTCAAGTTCATCTATTGAGATTTGGCGGCAGCGAGGAAATATACGATACACTAATTTCTTCATAATTACTTCATTTGTGCACTTTCACTGAACAAAATTAATCTAATTCCCACCTAAATTAACTAATTTCACTCAATATAAACACGAAATTCAATAACTACGAAAAAATTACGCCCATCTTCATTCACGATGGCGCCAAAACTTCTAGGGTAACTTATAAACTTATTTAAACTAGTGTGTGGGATGTCATTTGCATCTTAAGGAAGTTCTACAGGAGCTCCTCCTGGGTAGGAATGTGGCAGTGATTTGCCACTTGCCAGCTGTTGTTTAGTTATGGACAAGCAAGATAGCCGCATCGAGCGTAATTAGTTAAGCATACATTTGTGATTTTTGCAAATTATGATCTTATAAACCCTTTAAAATGTACGAGAGTTTTACAGATGTCTAATTGCGTTTATTATTTCAATGTGCATTTCATATTTAATTCGACTTTTTAAGCACTATTGTTATTAGTTATTAGGAATAAAAACTAGATATTGGAGATGCTTACCATTTTATTTTAATTGTCGCTGCTTCAGTCCCAGTCATGTCGGTTTTTTTGGTGATAACTGCTTTTCTATATCAAAAGGTATTTTTAAAATATAGCTATTTTTGCAATTAGGTAGCTTCTGTGGGTTAATATTTTTTTCTATACTATTTTCCCACAAAGCTAGAATTTTTTTAAATATTAGTTTACTATTCAGTCATGAAAGTATCATTATTTTATATAGGATCTATCCGCAGCCATCGTCCGCTTACAATACCATTATTTAAATAATTTATCATATATGATATCATAATAATTGAAACGAAGAAGAAAAATGTTACATAATCTTATATACAATTTAAAATTAAAAAACATATATTAAAAATTATAATATTTAAATATTTTTTTGCGTTTTGGGTGCAATAAAGTTTTAAATAAATAAAAAAAATACATATTTAAAGCCATTCCAACTATTGTGGAAAGTGGATTATAGTTTGACCTTTACTGCCTAAATTATACGTACTGTTATGGGCCTCTCCCGAAATTGTGTTTTAAAAAAAAATATATTTTAA
>NJDC01000035.1:432413-445123 GCA_002245475.1 Calephelis virginiensis | reverse complement strand
GTCCCAGATGTACTCTGCAAAAATTTGACGTCATTTTTTTACTGTTATCATAGAGGCAGTAGAAGAATGACGTCAACTATGAAGTCTGATGATTGATTTCAAACATGGTAGTTTTGGCGCCATCGAGAGGAAAGATGGTCGAAGTTTTTTCATAATTATTGAATTTCGTGTTAATATTGAGTGAAATTGGATAATTTTGGTGGCATTTTGTACAATTTTGTTCAGTGAAAGTGCGCAAATGAAATAATCATGAAGATATTATCGTATCATATATTTCCTCGTTGCCGCCAAAACTCATTACATGAGCTTGTGTAAAAAGGCCACCGTTTTACCCAAGAGCCTGACATGACTTACTGACGACTTATGACTGATGACTAATTAAAATTAATTGAAATTGATATAAAATTTGATGCAAATTTCTACTTGACTAATGGCTAAATACGAACATGAAGGCCAAAACTTAAAGAAAGAAGAAGAAAAGATTTCAAACATAGTGATGATAACAGATGATAATTTTGTTGCGCACTCACTAAACTAAAATTAGTTTAAGTTATCGCTGTTTGTTTGGCTAATTGGACTTACCGGAACCGGAAGCTAAAACTCCCAAATGTATCCATCTCCATACAACACACACCACTAAACTTTTTTATTAGCACCAACAATACACACACTACTAAAAAATCAACGTACGTTTCGCTAATAAATATTGTTGGTGCTATATATTTATTATTACATATATTATGTATGTATTGTCATCTTTGCAGTTCTTCTAAGCACATCATAGAAGAGAGGTGTTTAAGTTTAATTGTTTGTTTGTCTGTTGCACCGTAGCTCCTAAACAATTGTGATGAGTTGTTTTAACCACCAACGCAAAATGAGGGGTTTTACTAACCCATGACATAAAACGTATGTATCTACGTATGTCTGTGGCAATAAATTTTGAACGGTTTGACCTATTTTAATGCGGATGATTTTGTTTGAAAGCTGACGTAATCGAAATTATTCTTATATATACATTAAAGGTTTTGTCGGATGTTTATTGATTGTTTTAATTAAAAGCTTTTTTCCCCGTGTTGATCCTTGCTCTTTTGCATAATAGACCATCTGTCGTCCTGCCAGGCAGCTCGTAAAAGGCGAGCATAGATGAGAAGAGAACTAACAAAGTGACATCAGACTAGGTGGTAGAGTTTGGCAGTGAATCGCCCGGATTGGTACCACCGCCTTGCCTATTCCTGCCGCCATAACTTGCCGTTAATGTGTTCCGGTTCGGAGGATATGGTAGCCGCTAAACTTGGATTTGCTCGAAGTCTAACTTCCCGGCCTCAGGTTGGCAACGCACCTTTACCACCTTTGGTATCGCTAGGCGGCGTGAACTTCTTACCATCAGGAAATCCGTCTGCTTGTTTGCCTTTCAATGCCACAAAAATAAAATTAAAAATTAAAAATTTAACAATATCCGTCTAATTGTTATTATTAAAAGTATAGTTTAATAATAATAAATTAATAACTATATAGCGGTGTGCAAATAAATGGCGATGCAATTCACAAAATGGAGCCATGCATGTCTATCTTCCCATTAGTCTAGTTTTTAAATTTATTTTAATTAAGTGATCATTATTATTAATAACATAAAAGCATTTATTGATACGCGTAAAATAAATATGAATAAAATGTCATACATATATATATACATACATATATACATATGGTGTCATTTGGCTCGGAATTGTATCTCTAATCTAGTTCTTATAATAAATACAACGTAGATAAAAATTACCTATTTTGATAAAATACTTGAAGGGCCTTGGCTGCTTTGATCATATAGGGAGCAGCATCTGAAAGAAATTTATTTGTATATTTCTTTCAGATGCTGCTCCTGCTAGTTTAATATTATGTATGCTGATTTGTTAACAAAAAATATTAAACTTAACAGTTTTTTATTTTATTAAGAACAATAAATTATATAGAGCCATACTTAATAAAGTAAAACTTTAAAAGTTTTTAATAACAATATACTTAAATCTAAAGGAATAATGTATACAAAATAAAAAAAGTACTTATTTTTATTTATTCTGTCAGTTTTGTGCATATTTCAAGCATATTTCATGCATATTTCCATGTATGGTTCAAGCTTTTTATGTTGCATATAACCAGGTGTTTAATAATGACCTATGTAAACTATGCTCGCCTCATACCAGCTTTTTGATAGGGAGGACAACGGCCAACAATTTTTCAACACCAGACTAACAAGGAAAAGCAACAAATTTGACATCTAAAGGCGATAGTTGTCTCTTTCCATCAGGATCGTCAACTGCTTGTTTGCTACCATTCTTACTTCCTTACTAATGCTATAAATACGAAAGTAACTCTGTCTGTCTGTCTGTTACGCTTTCACGTCTAAACCAGTTAACCGATTTTGATGAAATATGGCACAGAGATAGAATTAACCCTGAGGAACAACATAGGCTTAATTGCAAAAATACTTTTTATTGCAAAAAAATAGGGGAGAGTGGGTAAAAAGAGGGGATGAATGTTCATATGGAAATTCGTCATTTTTAAAGCTGTAACAGTAAAACTTTGTATTTAGACACTTTATGATAAACGAAAGAACATAGGCTACTTTTTATCACTAAAAAATAAGGGAGAATGGGTAAAAAGAGGCGATGAATGTTCGTATGGAAAATCGACATTTTTGAAGATATAACAGTGAAACTTAGTATTCAGACACTTTATTAGAAATGAGGCTACTTTATATAGCGAAAATTGGGGGAAAAAATTGGGGTAAAAACTGGTGATGAATGTTCGTATGGAAAATCGTCATTTTGAAAGTGTAACAGTGAAACTTTGTATTTACACACTTAATGAGGAACGAAAGAACATAGGCTAATTTTACAAAACTAATTTTCCAGAATCTTCTCCTAATAAAATGAACCGAAACTGCCTTTTTTGACTATGCCTTTTTGAGTTTGTTTGTTTGTTTGCTTGAACTTTTAGTGTTAGAAAGTCCTTTTATTGAAGAAAGCTATAGGCTATACATCATCACGCTAAGATCAATAGGAGCGGAGCATCAGTGATAAAATATGTTTTAAAATCGGGGGATTTTTTCCTATTGACAGCGTGCGCTGCGTTAACGGTGAAAGTTTCGTAAAAATCATGTATGAAAGAATTGTTCCCCTTTAAAAGTCTTAAAAAAGTCCGTGACAACACCTTTCTATCTTTTAACGTTAGCTCACTATAGCCTTTTTTTATGCTAAACAAATTTGTTTCAAAATAATGCATTATTTGCGAAGGTTATTTTATTAGCACGATGTTAATCCTTATCCAAAAAAATACGTCATTCATCACAAGTATTTAATTTAAAACAAAATTGCATTTCACATCACTCGATTTGAATGAATATCTAAGGAGATATCGCAGTTTTAAAATAACACTATCAAATAGAATATAATCACTACTTTAACACTATAGTTTAAACTTTAAAGACCGCGCGACACAGACGCGTGGTATGCTCGTGGTTGACTCCTTATGGAACGGTTGTGCTCAGTGCACTACTTTCTAAATTTATTCTTTCCAGAACATCATCATGTAATACTTTTTAGATTATATTTAAATAAAAATAGATTAAAGTTTGAAGAAGGACGTAGCCCGTTTTTCATCTTAAAATTTCAACGGGTAGCGTTGGAGAGTTAAATATTAAATAAACAGACTACGCGGGCGAAGCCGCGGGTAGCAGGTAGTATGATATAAAAAAAGAATATAGCGGTACGAGGTACTAAAGTTCGGTCTAAAAGTAAAAGAGTTATACTAAAAATAAAATTTATTATTTATTTTGCTCTAATGCCACAATTTTAAGTCCGCTCTTTGAAAGTGCCACATTTGCAATAAAAGATTCAGAAGTAAAGACTATCTTGTAATCATGTCTTTAATACCATTTGCGTAATGTCTCACGTGTTCATTTTTCTTAGAGTCCATCCATCTCTGTTTAAAATCGTCTTATTAAATAATTCTTTAGGAATCTATGAGAACAGACATTTATATTAATATTATTTAAGTTACATGAAAGAAAAATCGAACGGGTTTAGCAGTTGTTTCTAAAATGTCTTAGAACTATTAAATCGAGCAAAATAGTTTTTCAGCATTCAGCTCTCCGAGAGTTCCGACAGAAGTGAAAAGTTGAATACTAACGTTGTGAATTTTTGATATTTTGGAATTATTAGGGAATATGTTTGCACGAATTGCTGTTATTATCAGTATGAAAGTACTATTATTTATGTGGTAGAATACAATAGTCTTGTGCTAAATCGATTTTTTTTGGATTCGCACTGTAATCGTACAACCCGTAAAATGTTCTAGTACACGTTACTAGTACCTACCTAATAGTACTCTGTGCTAAACCTTAGAGCTTCAGTACGATACCTACTAGTACGGCCCCTTTAGAGTTAAAAAGACACTACGAGTTTATAAGTTTTTACCCATTCCAAAAAAAGTGCGCAACGCCGCTAAAGAAGTTTTCACTTCAAAATATGATTTATAGATTAAATTTAATAGCAAGTATTCATAAAAAGATTCATACACTAAGCACAACTCAGCCTTAAATAGTAATGTATTTTATGTAACATAATTTGACTTAACAGCCAATATCGACATTCATCCATATTAAGGACGTTGTTATTACACATAATTAATCATTTCGCTTAAATTTAAATTAGGTCAGCCAATTTAAAAATAAAAGTATAAAGTGTAAAAACAGTAAAAATTGAAATAGTAGTACTGTACTCTCTTATTTGATATCTTGGCTAATAATTCTGATCAAATTCACAAATTACATATACATAAAACAATGCAAATAATTATGTTGTTGTTAAAATACCTTTTCGGGGCAGGTTAGTAGCAAAACACTGACAAAAAACAGTTCTAAATATTCCATCAATAAAATAATATTTGCATGTGAAATGTGTACTTATTGGAATTGTTACATTTTGTAACGTGACATGCGCTTACAAGACACGATACCTAACTTGTACACTTCTTGTACATAAGTTTCCTTCTTTTTTAATGTATGGGCTATGGGCTCTTCCTCGCGTAAATATTTTCAAATCAGTAACTGACTCATTTTCTCTTTTCCTCTAAGGCAATTTGTATTTTAATCCATAGAATATCCATAAATAGTTGTATCCATAGTTGTATACCGTAAACCACAAGGTTACTTACAAAAAAGGAACTTTACATCTTTGGTTTTTATTTATGATCACAAATTATATAGACTATAAATTATATGCAGAAATGATAAAGACTTATGTACAAGTAATTATATGCATATGCAGTTTATGTGTGACATCTGTAATAAACGGTTGTCATCGCAGGTTGTCATAAATTATACAAAATTTACCATATATTTTAAGGAACTTTATTACAAATGGCAGAAATTTTAAAAGAATGGCTAACAGAACGGTTACAAACGCCCATAAATTGGAAAGCAGAAGAGTTAGGCGCTAAAATGAAAGATGGGTATATAATTGCATGTCTCTTAAAAAGTTATAATTTGATAAACGATGAAAAACACTTTCTTATCAGAGCAAGCGATATTGAGCAAGATGTAAAAAACAATTGGAAACTTATAAAAGAATGGCTACGTGATGTGGAAATAAATTTAACTGATGATGACTTAACCAATATCATGAATGGTAAAGGATCCACATTACTGAGATTGTTTTATCAACTTTTCCTTCATTTAGATAAAAAGGATCGTACAGATTTTATCAAAAAAGAACGAAAGATGGTTTCGAGCCTTGTAGAGAAAATTGCACATCGATTCCAGGTAACAAATGTACCGGAAGAGAAAGAATCGATTGAAGATAATCTTTCGAAACCATTGCTAAATGAAAGACATTTTATTGAGTGGCAGAGAAATAAAGCAAAACAAGTTAAAGACACGTATGATTATATGCGCCACAAGTATTCTAAAATGTCACGGAAAACAGATAACTTAAAAATGCCATTACAACATTCAGTACCGAAATCTAAGAAATTGTCACACAAAGATAAAAAAGATATGGAGAAATTTAGTTTGAAATATCCATGTAAATTTGAAAATTTTACATACGCTGATTTGGTAGCCTTAGAAGAAAAAGCTATGGAAAGGAATAAAACATTGGTTGATTCCGATTGGGCCAAAAAATACATGGATAATTTATATACAAGAATGCACAAAAAAGCTGATTCCGAGGAGTTCCAGAAACAAATGGTGCAAGCAATTAGCGGGTCCTTATGGGATCTTTCTATTGCAGAAGAAGAATCAAAACTAGATATAGATCTAGCGAAAAAAGTGATGAAATTATCACAGTTCGAGAAACAAATGTGCACACAGCTGATGGAAACCAAACAACAAGGCCGTAATTTAATTAAAAATAGAATATTAGCAGAAACAGCTTTCGCTGATGAAAGAACTCAACAATTTGATCAATACTTAAATACTTTAAAAGAAGATATTGATTTAGGCCTGGCAGAAATTGATTTTGAAAAAAAGAGACAAAATATTCTACACAAGAAGTTATATGCTGAAAAAATGAAAAGGAAACGGCAGCATTATTACGAAATTTGTTACGATACATTATTATCCATAATTGATTTTGCTACTAAGTATGCTTATTTCAAGCGTTTAATTGGTGAAGAAATTCCTAGTCATTTCATTCACGAGTGGAAATTGTTATATTATAAGCAACAGCCTATTTTTGACATTTTAGATCCAATGGAAGATGTAATGAAGGAACCAGGCTTAGAAGAAGAGCCTGCGTCTGAAGAAGAAGAAATCGTAAGGCTAGAACTGACAAGACAAGAAGCTTTAAATGATGTTGAGTTTCTTGAATATCACAATTATCTTAATCCCTGGTCATTAGATTTATTAATACCTAATTATGATAGTAAATCAGAAGAGAGAAAATATGAATATTTAGGAAGAAGAATTTTAGGTCACCTTGTGTATACACTTCTTGAAATAAAATACCCTTACCCACCAGTAAGAGCTTCTGCTAATCTTCCTATTTTTTCTTCAAAAGCAGTGTTAAGAGGATTGCCAGATCGATCAATTACAGTACCAATGCAAAAACTGCTTGACGCTCGTAAAATTCATATTGTCCGCCTTGAATCAGCGATCAACTTCTGTCTCAGACGATTCAAAATTGAGATGATTGGTTGTAAGGATATGGATATTTCATTTGATAAATTTATAGCTTCCGCTCAAGAAGAAGAATCAAAAGAAATTATTCGCTCAATGAAAGCCGAAGATGACGCTTTTAGTAAGAGCAGTGAAATTATGAATTTTCAAGCATTATATGTAGGTCCAGTGGCACCTAATACTAAACAAACTCAAACGCCTAAGACTTTACCTGAAGAGGATATGACTTTGTCAACTCCAGCTGATCTAGGTAGGTACGCGTATGAAACATTAAGCTCAGGCGATTCACTTACTGATTATTTAATAGCTGCAATGATAGTAGAATATATTAAGGATCAAGAAGACATTGAAGGTTTTGTTATAATTAACTACCCCAATTCATACCGAGAAGCACAAATATTGGAAGAAACTTTTTCTGGCCGAAGTCCGCCTGATGAAGATGAATTAGATGACAGAGATGACATTTATTTAGAAGAAAGTATTATTAAGCATCGCAAGAAAGAAAAAGATCCTTACAAAGAAGTGAGAATTTCACAACTTTTGGACAATCCTCATAAAATTAAAAACGATACACCATTTGTTAGTTACTTTACTAGTTATTTACATTTGAAAGAAACTGAAGATATTTTGCAAGAATATGTTATATGGAATTTAACAGAAGAAAACTCAGAGTTTATCGATAGATTCTATGCAGTATTGGGCATTAATTATAGCATGTATTATGAGGTGATAGAAAAAGATCAACTAGCGTTAATATGCAAATATATTATAGGTGACTTCGCAATGCCTATGAAGTCTGATGATAAACTCTTTGGCGAGAATATTTTAAGTTGTCTAGACTTTCCTTGTTCTGATGACAAAAGAACAAAGTCTAAAATAGTGAAACCTGAATCCTCATTAAATATCAAATCTAAGCTTAGGTTACGACGTACTTCTAAAGCAAGTAGAATATCGGTTTCAAATGATTTAGAAGTTGTAAAAGCTCCTGACTCTGTTGAAGAAATTCGTAATGAAACAAAATCTTTGGAGATAGTAGTTGAAGAAGAATCTCTAAGTAATAAAGTTCAACTAGAGCCTAGTGTTGAAAATGTAAAGTTATTGGCTGGAGAAGAAGATTGGGAATTCGGTGAAATGCCAATTCCGGAACTAATTGGTGTTGCACTTGCTTCATGTTGGGAGGAGATCGAGAAGAATTATATCAATGATATGCAGCAACTATTTCTTGCGAAACGACTACAAATGAACTGCTTGGTACCATACACAAGATTTATTAAAGACAAAATGGAACAAATAATAACATTACCTTCAAGAAAACAAGATTTAGTGTGCCATTTTCAAAAAGAATATAACGATTTTGAAAATGACTGGCGCGATGTTCAGCTAACAAAAAATGAGTGGCACTGTAGAATAAAAGATTTACAAAAACTGTTGTACAAAATATGCGATGAACGAAAACATTTTGCAGAACAACAGAGACACTCTCTGATTTGTGAACATTGGGCTATAGAAGAGCTCACTACAATGGCGAACACATATATATCATGTATGCAAACAGAACTTAATCGGTAAGTATTATGAAAATTTTATGGGTAATTGTAATTTATATAAAACCAAAAAAACTAGCAAATCAGAAACAAAAAGACTAAAAGCAAGCGCCGAGCATATTATTACGAGTATGTATTTTATTACTAAATGTCATATTTTTTACAACGGTAAATTTGATCGATGTCTAGGCCAGTAAAAGAAGACAGCAACATATTTGCAATATAATGTCTGCCTATATTTGTGTATCCCGGTTAATTACCATGCTGTATAAATTCAACCTGGCTTGAAAATAACACGTCGATACTCTTTGACCCACACAAAGAGATATTTAGTACCATTCCTCTTACCTATGGGCTTACCCAGGAAAAGAGGAGAAGTAAAAATATGAATTTCTAACTTTAGCAGTTCAAAAATCAGATAACACTCATAAGCTAAGTTTTAACGAAGTGACGAGTAACAGAGGGACAATTTTACAAAATTTTTATAACTATAAAATTACAAACTTTTTATTATAACTAGCAAATATTATTTGTCCTTGTTAAATGCCATATTTTCAACATGTGGCACTGTAAATGCAACATACTTAAATAATATACAGGGCGTATTTGACATCGTAACGAACACTTTTGTGATAGTTTAGATACATATTATGAGTCTTCAATTTTCCTTTTACAGTTTTTGTCGGAAACAAGTGGTTCAATATTTAACAGTTTTCAGCTCGACATGTATAGCGAACAAAGTATATGCATTAAGCCGCGAGTTTTCACTGTTTTATTACATTCCTGTTTTTAGTAAAAATGTGTTATTTATTACATATTAAATAAAACTCGAGTTTCGTTAGAAAGAAGTAATGAAATTGTAGTGAAATCTATAAAATAAATATAAATATTTTTGAAAAATTCATGAAATTTCCGACACAAAATACAACTACATATTAATATGCATCTCTAGCAGGTACAGAATCCATAGTTGCATTTTTCGTTACGCTATCATTAACACGGTGTATACCTTATATTAATGTTAGATTTTTTGTAGGTTCTTCTTGACATATCAAATGCTACATGATTTTTACTTTACGATGATAAAACGATCTCCAGCAAGTGATCGATTATCATCTAAAGAATTAACTAAAATTTATAAAGACAATGATACAACAGCAAGTAAAAAAAGCGGTGAAGATAAAACTTACAGACACTTAAAAGCGGCATATCAAGACTTACAATTACGGAATATTGCAATAGATTTCAGTAATAACCCTTTGAACATGGTTATAGAAAACAATATTAAGTTTGCTTTAAAGGTAATAAAAGATTTGAACGATTCGTATCGATCCACAGTTAGTCGTGAATATAACGAATTAGCTAAATCAGCGCCTGTTGCGAAAAAAAAGGACGAAAATAATTCTGAGGAGTCAAAACCAGAAGAAATGTTACATCAGAATGCTTTAAAATGTGTTGAAGAATGGGTAATGGGCATAAACGGCGAAATGTACAGAGCAAATTTACGTATGATGGCATTACAATTTAAGTGTTATCAAGATATGGCCTTATTCAACAGTCAAATTTACAAAGCATTTACAGAAATACAAAATGATATAAATAACTATTACTTGAATGAAATAAAATCCGTAGATAGGTTATGTAAATATTTGCAAATGGCTGTAGAAGCTGAAAAAAGGATTCCTGAAACTCTTCTTTTAGAACATGACACCTTTGTAATCGATCCAAATGTCATACAATATCCTCCACCTGAACCGATTGTTGAAGACGAATTAAAAGACGTATCTAACAGTGATTTGAGTTTTAAAATTGGACAATTGGCTCGACTTCGAACTCTATTTAAAATTGTTGCACCTACAGGTATAGCACTGCAACAGGCTTTAATCTATTCGTTACAAGATTTTATATTTTTTGGAAAAGAATCATGCGATGGTCCTATTTTTCCTGAGGCTTGGAAACGAGTAGACCCAGAAAAAGTTCCTAAGCTGGTGTTTTCAATTTTTGGTGAAACAGTGTATGTTGATTGGAGAGATTTTCTTATTTACTGTTTAAATATTCGATTCCCAACTGTAGAAGAGTTGTTAGACAGTCGCAAAATGTTTCGTTGTTGTGATTTGACATCTACGGAACTAATTAATAGAGATGACATGCTGAAAATCAAATTGTGGTTTGAAAATGACTATGATATTGAAGATAAATATGCACAATTTAGACTAACATTAATAAAGCATTTTTTGTTTGAACTGTTTGAAACAGCTGAAGATGTTATGAATTATTCTGCTTTTCTATTAGCTTTTTGTAAGAGTGTCAATCCTAACGAAGGTTTTGCTATGGCTTTATCTATGGCTGTTGGTAAAAAGATATGTTATTCTATAAACGAGTGTGAAGAACTTGTATGTAAACTTATAAAAGAAAAAAAATATAGAGATGACAGTTTAGCCTGCGCTCATAAATGTGCTTATCGGTTTTTAGAGAAAGTCATTACTAATGTGATAAATGTTTGTGAAGGAACAACGATAACAGAGTTAGAATATATTGACGAACCTAGTGCAAAAGATAAAAAAGGCAAGAAAAGCAAATTGGTATCGAAAACAAAAAAGCCTGAAAGCAACCAAAGCGCACGTAACCTTAAATTGGTTAAGAGCGAAATAAGTCGTAGTAAGCTTACGCAATCACAGGCTAATGTAAAATCAACTTTTATATGTGGACCATGTGAAGAGGACATAAAAGATGTCTCTGAAAAATCTCCAGAACAAGAAGTAGTCGAAGAAGAGGAAAAGGCAGAGCTTCAAGAAGATCCTAATTTAGTTTATGCTGTGTCACAATCGACTATTTGGAATATATTACGAATTTGTTTGCCTTGGCATTTCCAAATGATGCCTGAAGAAAACGGTACTCCTTATTTGGGACAAGTCGAAGAAGTTATAAAACGTCTAGAAGTCGATACAGACCAGGGGGATATTTATGTAAGCAAGTTTTTAGTAGATCCGACTATATGTAAACTACTGCGCAAAGTGAAGAAGTTTATTGCAGTAGATTTAGCTGAAGAGTTACGTGAAATTATTATGTGAGAATTATTTTGATAGTTCGTGACAATTTTCAACCGAAGTGTTATTTATGTTGCATATGATTATTATCTTAACTTTTTTTGTTAAATAAATTGCCTACTTGAATAAAGCATTAAAAATAAATTTAAAATATTGAAATAATCCGTTCACGTTATATCCTATGTGAGCGGAAATTAACAATACAACATATTTTTTTTCTTAAAAAAATATAAGTAAATAAATATTTTCTTATAAATATTTATAGCAAAGACATTTGAAGTCGATGCATGGTAGGTAGATTTCGAAACTCCTAATGATTTAGTTGTCGATTAGATTTAATGTTTTTATGATTCAGGCAAATCATACATTTTTCCCCGTGTCGGTCCCGACTCCTTTGCAGAATAGGCCATCTGCCTTCCAGCCAGGAAGCGCGTAAAAGGTGAGCATAGGTTTTCCGTCACTGACACCATGACATCTGACTAGGTGGTGGAGTTTCGCAGCGACTCGCCCCGATTGATACCACCGCTTTACCTGTTCCTGCCGCCATTATGTCATGACATGGTAGCCGTTAAACTTACTTTTGCTAGAGGCCTAGCATCCCGGCCTCAGGTTGGCAACGCACCATTACTAACTTTGGTGTCTCTAGGCGGCGTGAATTTTTTACCATCGAAAATCCATCGGCTTGTTTGCCTTTAAATATCATAAAAAAACTCTGCTGCCTTCTAGGATGTATTTTAAAAAAATCTTAATAATATATATAAATAACGTGTCACGTTGTTTGTCCGCGATAGACCACTTAACCGATTTCAATCGGATTTGGACACCGTGTGCATTTTGATCCAACTTGACAGATAGGATAGCTTACATTTGAATTTATGATCAAAAAAATTACCATCCGAGCGAAGCCGGAACAGGCAGCTTGTATTACATTAAACGAGGGTAGAT
>NJDC01000035.1:374441-395254 GCA_002245475.1 Calephelis virginiensis | reverse complement strand
CCCTTTACGACCCCTCTTTCCTTGACTACTAATTTACTAAGTTCAAGTACAAGTCCAGTAACAGGTTAGTAGACTCTGATAACTCACTCGACTGAGCTGCTTTGACAAACGCGACGCCCCTGGAACAATGCGAACAAAAACACAGTTTGGGAAGCCCTAATCCAAACTGTGTGATGTTACATGAATTTTGAAATAAAGCAGTACTTGACTAAAGTTTTGGTTACTAACTGACATTATAGAACAACCAAAGTTAAAAAACACCTGTTTTCAACTATGATCTTATGTAGGCATAGCGGAACGTATACAAGCATTTTTTAAACAGTTGTTTCGTTGCCAGTTTTAGTAGGTACATGAACATACATACAGTTATCTACCCAACTCACATTCGCAGCAATACATCTGTATGGAAATAAAATATCAACTTAGTAGTTAGAGTGAGTACTTTTTACACTATCCTAATAGTAAGAGATCCCAACCTACAGCAAACTACTCCGACCTGCTAATAGAATGAAATATATTTTATAGTGACCTAGCGGCCCGTTCCGGCTTTGCACGGGTACAAATCATTTTTAAAATGAGTTGCCTAAAACGTCCTGGACAAAATAAATTATTTTTTAAAAAACGATTTTTAATGTTTTCGTTTTTTTTTAAACAACCCTATATCAAAATGTTCGCAATAAAATACACGTAAGTTGCTATGTTTTTTTCTATTATCCAATCAAGTGAAAGTAACTAGCATCAACATACCCATTTATACCTGGCAACCAAAAAATGGCACCTGGCATTATCTTTTAGGTCAGGATAAAATTGTCTTTAGGAAATCCATTTTAGTATATTTTTTCTAATATACTAAATTTATTTTAGAGTATGTTAAATTCTTTTATCAGCTCGGTACAGGTCGAATTAGGCTTAGACTACAAAACTGAGATTCAGTTTGTTGTCACTAAAATGTTATTTAATAACTATGTTAAACACGTGTAATAATACAATGTAAAAGTGTGTACACAACCTTAACACAACTTGTGTGAATTATAGTCCAAGAGGCCTTGAGCAATAATTTAATCGATTATCAACACCGATTCTGAAAGTAGTGTTATTCTTTTGTAAATTACACAACCGCGCACCTTATTTACAATACAAATACATTGTGTCAACGCGAAGCAACATTACCTTGGACAAGATTATATGTTTCATGGAAAAATGGCAACTATTGTGAAACATGTAAAGGAGGAATTACTGTGAAATCGTCTTTAGAGTTATCAGCACAATTAGAAACAGTTTGTTAGTACTGATGAATAATATTTTTTTCCTTATGAATTGTTCTCTAGAAAAATATGCGAATATACGCTTGTATCGGTACATTACACTGAGTTGTCAGTACATCTTTCTGTTATATAAAAATGAATTGCCAAATGTGTTGGTAAGCGCATAACTTCCGAACGACTGAATCGATTTGATTAATAATACTGTTTTTGTTGTGTTAGTTATTGTCAGAAGAAGGTTCCTATGAAGAGAAAAACCGGGAAAATTGCAGGGAAAATGGGAAAGAAAATACTTTATTTTCCCCATACAAACTGAACGGGTGGAATGAAGTTCGCCGGAATATCTAATAGGGTGAAAAAAAACAAAGTCGCTTTCCGTTGTCTGTACTTATGTTTATCTTTAAATGTAACGCAATTTGATTTTGATTTTGATGCGGTTTTTTTGATAGATATTGAAAATGGAACATATTATAAACCGGGCTTTGTCCCGCGCAAAAACCTTAACCTCCGCAGAGCTGTGTTCATTCTCGCTGTTTTATAAAAAAAAAAAAGAATTGTTGGACGAAAACATCATCGCTGAGCTAACCTTCATATCGTAATATATAGCTATGGTACCACAAAATAGCCTTACATAATATGTCATCATTTGTCACTCATAAGTAGTTTTAAGCCTATTAGCTTAGTAATAATTAGGACATTATATTATTTGAAGTGTAGAATTGGGGACAAAAATATCTGATATCTGATGATTCCCCGTATTGGTCCGGGCTCCTTAGCAGAATAGACCATCTGCCTTCCTTTCAAACCTCGTAAAAGGAGAGCATAGGCTTACCGTCATTAACACTGTGACATCCTACTAGGTGGTAGAGTTTCGCAGTGGCTTGAACGGATTGGTACCACCGCCTTGCCTATTCCTGCCACCATAACGTCCAATGTTTGCCGTTGACGTGTTCCGGTTCGGAGGGTAAGGTAGCCGGTTAACTTATTTTTGCTCGAGACGTAACATCCCGGCCTCAGGTTGGCAACGCACCATTAGCACCTTTGGTGTCTCTAGGTGGCGTGAGTTTCCTACCATTAGGAAATCCGTCTGCTTGTTTGCCTTCCATTATTATAAAAAATTATATCTGAAGTGTTGGTTTTCCGTGATAAAGCACTTTTTTCTTTCAATGCTTGAAGGTCACTGACTTATATTTTTTATTCTTCTACACGGTGTTGCACGTAACGCGTGACAATGTTTTGTAAAGTGCCACAAAAGTTTTATATTTTAAGACATCCCATCATCACAACGAATGAATGAATGATATTTTTTTAAAAAAACTTCACGTCCATATCCCCGAAGTGTTAGGCACAACAAGTGCACCCACGACTAGCCGAACACACTTTAGTCCCACAATGTGATAGGTGGCAAACTGGGCACTTATCTAATCCTGAGCAGTTTTATTTTTATTAGAAAACTGAAAAATATACATTTTCCATTTTTTTGTTGCCTGACCCAGGAATCAAATCGGGGACCTCATGCAAGCAAGTCCAATACCTGAACTGCTAGACAACATAAGCGAGTAAGTGGCGAGCAACCCAAAATGGGGGTTATTCAAATTTTTGTCTGTTTGTCTGTGCACTTTTATCAAGAAACTTTTGAACGGAATTATGCCAAATGTTATGTAGAAGTAGCTTATGGCCAGTATCAAAATTTAGGATATCCTTCTTTGTTGAAAAAAAGGGTCACTTCAACGCGTGTACGAAGTCGCGGACAACAGTTAGTCTATACGTATAATAAACCTAAACTTGTACACGACATCAATAAATATCTCTGGACACGTCACACAAATTTAATTTAACCCCCAAAGTAAGCAAAATATATGCTTGTGTTACAGGTGTTAGTCAACGATTCTAATACATAGAAATATACTTAAATATATACCATATATACCATATATACCATATATTTAAGTATATTATATCCGGTAAAAGGTATATATTTATATATACCTTTTACCGGATATGGGTGTGAAGATACTTTTTTTTACTCTGTATCATGTATACACAATATGTAGCAACCATTGTTTCTTTAAAAAAAAAATAATGTACCGATTTAGTTTCATTTCTGTTTTATTATTTGTATCAGGAAATTTATTACAATGTCGCCTGGCGTCGATCATAGATAACGTTTAAATTTTGATTAAACATAATTTGTTTGATGTATGCAATACCGATTTCAATTTACCTGGAATGTTAAATTAATTGATTTTGTTTCGCCAGATCAAAATTAAATTTTGGCTTATCGATACATACAAATACTGTTTTTAAAAGCTTTTGCTTTTAGGATGATCTATGTCTAGTGTTAGATGTTGTATTTTTAAGAGCGCCATTGTACAGTATCTCGCTATATCTTGTTCCATACTTTAGGGTTGCTTGAAAGAGATCGCTGACTTGGCGATAAGGCTGTCTTTATGTATCTTATAGTTTAAGTTTTATTTGATGTATTTGTAATTTCTCTGTATTTGGTGCCCAATAAAGAGTTATTGTATTGTATAAATGTATATGTATAATGTTTTGTTAAATGTGTTTCACTGGTGGTAAAAGGGTACTCTTTCATTAACATTTACAAATGAAGTTTTCCCCGTGTTGGTCCGATTCCGCTGAGTAGAATAGACCGTCTGCCTAACTGCCTGGCAGATCGTAAGAGGCGAGTTCTGGTTTTATAGGTATTACATATATATAGGTGTGGTCGATGTAGGTACCCGAGGAGAATACCCTATGTTAAAATTTCACGACCAAATTATTAGAGTATTATCTGTAGGTCTCTATTATCTGTAGGACAAAAGTCTCCGAAACCGGCGTGCTTGTTAGAAAAGAATAATGAATGTGGAGGTAGCTGGGATCGTGACAACATTCGATACTCCGTAAGGGACTTGGTTTGAAGTTATATATGTACAATACAATAACTCTTTATCGGTCGCTAATAAGTTCTTGGCTTATTCTATCTTATTAATAAGTACAAAGTAAAGTTTTCCAAGGTTCAACCCAAAGAGTATGTAAATACTACGTAATAAGAGGCGGGACTTCCATAGACACATAGCAAACCCGAATTTGTATAAAGTTTACTTGAAAAAGTATAACCCGTATAATTTAAAAGTAAGTCTAAAGGCATTCAGATATAAGGCAACTAGTGTCATATGATTTGGGCGAATAAAAAACATACCAACCTTATTATTTTTTATTTTTTGATACGAAAGTTGCGCCAAACTGGTTCAACCTAGTATAATAGTCCTTATAACAATGTTATATAGACTACAATATACACTTAATTTTACTCCTACGTTAGTCCATGTTTATTAATAAGGCGAATTGGGGTTAACTTAAAAGCAACGTGAAATTTTCGATTGGACTGCGTAATTAATGGATATTTTTCCCGCGCAGGCGAAGGCCCGAGCTTAAGCTAAAATCATTACAGTTTAAATGTCAATTTATTGAAAAATCGAGCTGTGTCGTTTATTTAGTACGTTTTATTACAGCCATTTAGATTTATATAGTATATTGTGTTTCTATCGCCCCTTTGGTCTGGTGGCCCGGTGCTAAAGTTGACTACATGAGGTCCCGGATTCGACTCCCGGGTCATTTGTCGGATTTGTCATATTTATCCTACTCCAAATACAAGATGCATGGTTACAGCGTAAATAAAGCATAAAACTGGTTCCCACCGACTGCAGTCGGTTTCGCAGACTGGTGACGTCATGACTCGTACTAGGTACGACATAGCGTGAAGTGAAGCATTTTTACGGACTGTTTTAAATGAATGTTTATAACAGTAAATATTACAATTTGGCAATTATATTTATAATGTGTTACCATTTAGGCCTTGATCCCCTTATATTAAAATTTGGCCGGCCATTTCAAAGTAACCCTATGCAACAACCGCGCGGCGTACGATTCTGCTACCGCTTCTACGTGCGGCAATATTTCAATGTTGAAATGCGGATCCTGCTTTGTGATATTGGCTGTGTCATACAATTTAAGCCCGATAAACCTGAAAGAAACCGACTCCAATCACATCATTACCACAACGTGGTTGGGTTATTATTTTGTCGAAAGCTAATGATTCCGATATGGTCTGACATAAATTCTGTTAACATCCCACTATTACTTTTTATACTTAATTATTTCGACCCTCTCGGTCGAGTGGCTAGCGTACACGCCTAACTACACCGACTAGCTGCGAGGCTCGGGTTCGATTCTCAACGGCGGCAGGCATTTGTGTGATGAACATTTAGAGGTCTGCATTTCCGGGCCTGGGTATTTATTAAATTTATTCTGGTATCTATTTAAGTACTTCTATATATTGGTATCGTTGACTAACACCCATAACACAAGCATATAATTTGCTCACTTTGGGGTTAGATTCAATTTGTGTAACTTGTCCAGAGATATTTATTATTTTTGTGCGTTATTTATTAACCATAAATCCAAAACCACTAGTCAGATCACGATACCATTATTAGCTACCTTCCTAAAAAAGAACTATCAAAATCGGTTCGTTATTGACCGAGTAATCGCGTGACAAACATACAAAAAAATATACTGTCGAATTGATAACCTCCTCTTTTTAAAGTCAGTAAAAATGGGGCTATTCGTCGTGAAGGCGCCTTTTCTTTATGTGTTTTGTGTCGCGATACTTTTTATCGAACTACATTAATGTAGAACCGAGTTCAGAGCCTTTACCATGATTTACTATAGATTACATTCGATAATTTAGTTTTTTTTTTTTATGATATTGGTTGCCTTCCAATATCAGACGATATAAGCAGGCTGATTTCCTGATGGTAAGAAATTCACGCCGCCTAGAGACACCAAAGGTGGTAATGGTGCGTTGCCAACCCGAGGCCAGGATGTGAGACGAGCAAACGTATGTACCGATGTACCGACTACCTTACCCTCCGAACCGGAACACGTCAACGGCAAGCACTTAACATTATGCCGACAGAAATAGGTAAGGCGGTGGTTACAATCCGGACGAGTCGCTGCGAAACTAACACCTAGTAGGATGTCACGGTGTTAGTGATGGTAAGCCTATGCTCGCCTTTTACGAGCTGCCTGGCAGGAAGGCAGATGGTCTATTCTGCAAAGGAGCCCGTACTAACATGGGGAAGTATTAAAATCTATTGCGCTTTTGGTCTCAACATGTATTCTGTTCATTGTTGGCCGAGTACACGCGTTCCTAAAGCCCCAAATAATGCAGTCGAATTACTAACCTCCTCGTTTTTAGAGTCGGTTAAAAACTGTAACCGTCTTATTAATAACATGGACCAATGAAGGAGTGAAATTAAATTGATATTGGTAGTAATTCTGCTGTTCACAAACTAAACTTATTTTAGATGCATGCTATCTTTTTTAAATGAAACAAAAATAAAAGAGATGGAACGATTTAGACATGTCAGATTGTGATGTTTTTAATCAACGTTTTCCTAGTGATAGATTAAACTGTAGAAATGACGTGTACGGTCTATTTTGACAGCACTAAAAGTGTTTTGTCTCTTTTTGTTACTTTCGTTGCAAGAAGACAGCGATAACTTAAAATTAGTTTAGTGAGTGGGCAACAAAATTACCACCATTGTAGTCTGTATCACATTGTAATAAATAAATAAATATTTGTAATAATTGTACCAGGTTGAATCTAAGAGTACACTATGTTTATTAATAAGACGGTAACAGTAAAACAAGTAAAGATATATTTAGAAGTTTTACCAACCGCCGACGATGGAAAATATCCAATATCGTTAATATTATATCCATTCTCGTAGCGACGTCTGTGGATGCGATTTATTACATTATTGTTTTCATGTCTTAAAACGTGACGTAATGAAGCATTTGCTGCTGTCTGTATACGTGTCTCATTTTAATTGGAATTTATTGGAAATATGTCAAAAGGAATGTCATTTTTTTCTATAATTAAGCGAATACTTGCAGGGTAAATGATTTTACAGTCTTTTTTAGCTTTCTTATTGCTGACTATTAGCTAATGATAACTAAATTCTATGATTTAAAGTACTGACAAAAAAGAAGTACTTGGAGTTTTGGCGCCATCGTGAAAGAAGGTCGTAGTTTTTTCAATTTGTTAATACGGAAGATGTGGCAGCATGGCCTAAAGATCTTAGCCGATCTCAAAAAGGGGCATAACTTGAAAAAAAGAAGTACAATCGGTTTTTGGCGCCATCATTAATGAAGATGGTCGTCAATTTTTCCCAATTATTGAAGTTAGTGTAAATTATGAGTAAAATTAGTTAATTTTGGTGAGAATAAACTAATTCTCACCAATGCGGTGAAAGTGCACAAATGAAAAAATCATGAAGAAATTAGTGAATCCTGAATTTCCTCGCTGCCGCCAAATCTCCCAAAGTGAGCTTGTGTAAAGTGACCACCGTTTTACTCAAGACCCTGGCGTGACTTTGTAAATAGTGACTAATGACTGTATATAAGAATAATTAATACGGAAGACATGTGACTAATGAAAGTATAAGAAATAACTAATACGGAAGACGTGGCAGCATGGCCTAAAGGTCTTAGCCGGCCCCAGAAAGGGGCAAATTAACTTAAAAAAAAGAAGTACAAGCTGACCTGGAAAATGTTGAACTGCCTAGCAGTATGAAATTACTTGACTTATTCGTATACCCAAATATGTATATAAATATGTGTGTCTCGTGGGGATGTGATAACACCACCTTGCGCTTGTGGTTACTGGAATATTACACCACATAATTATAACTAGATTGTAGAGTGCTGTGCAGTAGCACGCGCATATGTTTATCATTGAACTTGGCTATCCTTCACATTTATGCTTTTAATAGGATTAGTATAACTAAGTCTGTACAAGGCTCAGTAAATCGTTTTGCACCAGAAAAAAATGTATGTTAATTTATGTAGAGACTGACTTAAACAAACCGTACGTAAAACTAGTGAAGAAATTTAACAAACTGATCGTAAGACGTTCACTAAACAGATTAACTGTTAACGAAGGTCGAGCTATCCGTCGATACAGTTTGTTGCTAGCGCTAGGCGAGAGGGTTTTCTATTTTTAGCAAACGTTTCCAACACACATTGACGAAGTTTTATCAAGTAGAATTTGTATATCAAGTCATTTTTATTCCCCGAAGGAAAACGTTTTTCAAATTTGACGTGCCTGTATCAAAGTATTAGTAATATTAACAGCGAACGTACAGAAGATTCACTAATGTACTAAACTCAAGCAAACTTCAATTTTAGGATATGTAGCAAATGGTCATACTGCGCTGAACGAGTAGGTCCCATTTACTTTTAACTGATGCATGTTAATCAAAACTTAAATAAGCACACTACATCGGGCCGCATCGTGTGTTTGCCGCGGAGAATTGTTCGCGGCACAGTCCCCAATGAGGCCGACATTCACGATTTGATGTTGAATACAGGGCCAGGACATTTGATTTGATATCTAAAGTTATCGACAACTGCCAGATGCGCTACCTTGCATACTTGACGATTTTAAAGTAGAGTTGCCATTCTTCTTTTTTACTTTACGCATTGTTAATGAGTAACACGCAACCTAGCCGTAAGATGTGGTCCGGCTCGCTTAAGTATACTTTGTAATGCGATGCGCCCCGACCGGACACGCTCCGCCCTGTCAAAAGTGTGCGCTATCCTTAAGATGTTGATTTGAAGCCTATATAACGCTAATCGTATCTGAAATAATTTCACTTTGTCATTGTTAATTAACGTCAAATATGGTTTTAACTACCGGTTTTGACGTAGACCCAAGTGGTACACCGCCTGAATCTATTTAAACTACGGAGTGAAATCCCCCTTATTGTCTATTTGATTTCGTCTGGCGTATTTGTTACACTTGGCTAAAACTTACATCAGTTTCACTTGGAATATCTTTTCTGACGGATACGAATTTAGTTATTGCATCTGCTGTAATTTTAAAACTATATTTAAGTGTCGTAAACGTATTTGGGGAGCTGGAACACCACAGGAAATATCAATTTGTCGATGATGATGCTCTGCTATTTGAGCTATGAAGGATTAAAACAATAATTAAAATATTAGATTCTCGTATCACTTATTTTTTCATTTGAGTCTGGTCTGTTATGTAAGGGTTACTTTTGAATCTCGATATCACGCGAACTGGAAATTTGAGTCGTATATGTCAGTTTCGGTAACTTTGAACACGTTAGCGGATTGTTAACATTAGGTTCCAAATAAATTCAACGCATCCGATAAAATAGTTTAGTGTAATCTATTAACTAAATCTTAATAATTCGCCAGTATTGTGCTTAAGAGTACTTAAAAGTTTTTATTTTATACATAACCCTTTTACAGAACCCATGACGGGACGGGAAGGTGCTCCGTTAGTACATACTCTAATACAATCGGTCTATGATAAATCAGAGGATTTTAAATATGCATCCAAAACATTAAATATGTTTTCGCCACTTGTTGTTTTGGGCAGTTCTTATGTCAGTTGATTCATCAACTTGTAAGGTGAATGTACGAACAATTGGTAATTTTTCTATTACTTGTGCTTCAATATCTTGACATGTGTTCTATGCGCCTGCTGATGGTGTTATCTGACAGAGGAATTTTCAACGCCTCTTTTTCAGCTTCAACCCCAAATAAGGTCTTCACAATCTGACGACAAGCTGGCAAAACTAGATTTTCTGCAATAGTATGTGGTTTCATTTTTTTTTGCTTTAAGCTCCGCCACGTGATATGCCACGTGACGTTTGCCTTTTCAAACTTGTCAGATATAGTCCTTGTCTTGGTAAGACTTGTAGATTGCTGAGCTTGAGATTTCAGCAAACGTTGAAAGTACTGTAGGCCCTTGTCCAAGAGATGAAAATGTTTTGTAGAGAGGTGTCTCTTTAATTTGCTAGAGACCTCTCGTTTCCACGGAATTGACTAATTGTTTCGGTACTTTTTTGTTTTTTGAAAGAATTGGTTTATGATTGCAAATAAGCATCGCGTCACAGCGGTTGAAAAAGCCTGGACTAGATGGTAGAGTTTCGCAGCGATTCGCCTGGATCAGTACCACCGCCTTACCTATTCTTGCCGCCATAATGTCAGTGCTTGCCGTTGACGTGTTCTGGTTCGGAGGATAAATTAGCTGTTAATCTTACTTTTACTTGAGGTATAACATCTCGGCCTCAGGTTGGCAACGCACCATTACCACCTTTGGTGTCTCTAAGCAGCGTGAATTTGTTACAATTAAGAAATCCGTCTACTTGTTTGCCTTCCAATACCATAAAAAAATATAAACATGCTATCTAATGACAGATGCTAACGTCAGTACCAAAAATTAAATAAAAATATTAACAAGTTGGGTTATCTATTCCGACCTAACAAGTTAAGGATTTACTTGTTCACTGTAATCTTTAAAATATATTTGACATTCCTAAATAAATATGTTTAACAAATACAGTTAAACTTTAACTCTCGATAAAGGTGAAAGATAACGATATCGATTCGTAAACACGTCCACTGCTCAATTTGTGTAAAGTTAACACGCGATGGAGTTTACTTTGTCGATAAGGTCCACCTTCTGTAGCGGCTTCAAAGGGTTTGTTTGTTGTGTAAACTTTGTTGCTTTATATCTTTCTTTGTTGATACAACTACATGCGTGCGTATTTTCACGCTGAGTCCCTTGTATGGTTGGCAGAGAGTTTCGGGGGCCAAAGGTAGTTTCTTTTACATTAGTTACTCTTTTAAATACAAACGCGTCTGTTTCGGAAACTCAATATTTTTAGTAATTTATTTCTTAATTATTTACTGTATACAATTTTTGACAAAAAACATGGACAGTGACAAAATGAAAATGCACAAAATGTGGGTTTATATATTTTACGAAGCTTATATTATTTACAAAGTAAAGGAAAAGGAAAGAAGAAGAAAATGGCATTATGTATATCTAATATTTTTCATCGCCTGTGCTTGGTAAAACTTCCAAATGCATATAACTACTTAAGTTTAGTTAAAATTAGTTTTAAGTTTCAGCCCTGATGAAGATCTGTTATAAACGAAACCGGTAGACTACTTATAAAATAATAAATTATGAGTGATATGTAAAACAGTACAAGTGTTTCTTCATTTAAAAATATGAAGGCATCATGCACAATATAAATAAATACAACTAAGTAAATAACCTAAACATAATAGTAAGTAATATTATAAGGGTACTAATAAGAATGTTATAATAAACATAACAATAAATCTATGTAAATAAGGAATTTTTGTTATAAGATTGCAAATCCTGGAGACATCTCCTGGTGGGTGAAAAACTAGGTATTTTTCTACTTCTCATTAGTTCAACTAACAGTATATACCCATAATGTATTTTGCACGTCATAATGATTATGGTAACTTTTAAAGAGAAGATGCTCTTCTCTTGAGATTTAGGATTTACAAGGTTTTTTTTTTATTTTGTAAGCACAAAAGTTGTTTGTTTATGTGCGAGTACCTGAACAATTTTGATAAACAGAATATGTGTGTCGCACCCACACTCCGAATAGGACTTCTCTTTAAAGGTCCTAGAAAGGGATATCCCGCAAAAAGTGGGCGGTTGGCAACCCTAGTCATGATTTTAGTTATTGTAATAATCAATACTAGGAGAAGTATACTCTATTTTTCTAGTTCTCAACTTTATTTTCTTGTTTTCTTGGTTTTTCACGAAATCGAAGATGACATTAGCGAAACTTTGATAAATTTGCCGCTTTAATCGCTTAGGTACCGACTCTAGCGCGGCTGAAAATAATTAAGAGATATCGGATTACCTTGTCTCATTTCATTTATCAATTTAATTTATTTATTTGGAAAATATGTGTGTTTACAAGTTGTTACAAATATATTTAGACATCTTGACTTAAAAAGTTTAGAGAACAAGCGCACGGCTCTCATCATGATAAGAGATAAACGTAGCCTATTGACACTACAGATGTTGTAGGTCCGTCTTTTGGCCGAGGTTCGTGCAAGCTATCGCTCACCCTACTCTCCGGGCCGGAACATGACACGGCGACAGGAATATGTAAGGCGGTGTGTCCCTATCCGGGCGGGTTGCATCATGGCACTCTACCACCAGTGGTCTTGTTGGTAATGCCTGGCAGGTAGGCAGATGGTCTAATCTATACACGAGACCCGGACCAACACGGGCAAAACGGGCGGTTGCATTTTCTTATAATATGGAAATCCTTTTTAGCCATGCGCTTTTGTAAGAATTGAACTTGTAATTTTATTAGAGCACTGTGATTTTGTTGTCTATACTATTAATAAATACTGAAGATGTGATTGTTAGTATGACGTATCGACTAGGCTCCGAAACTATTGGACCGATGTGAAAAATTCCTTCACCATTAGAAGCCGACATTATCCTTGACGAACTTGACATAGCCTATGGCTAAGTTATTTCTAGGAAAAAATAACTACGTTACTAAAATCCGACTTCAAAACTAAAAAGCAAAAGATAATGAATATTTAAAATTAATTACATACTACCTATTAATGTCCCATTTACTAATAGGTTTGAAGTCGTTGCCACCCAATTTAAGACTTACTTATAATATACTTTATTATTAGTTTAAGGCTTGACACCGACTTCAAACCTATTAGTAAATGGAACATATAAATAATTGGTAGTATATTATAATTAATATTAAATCTTGATTATTTTTTACTTTTCAGTTTTGAAGTCCGTTTTTAATAACGTAGTTATTTTTATTTAATACTTCTTAGTTTGTTGCTGATACGACTTAGTTTAATAAAAATAAACATTGGGATAGCTGAAAGTAGATAAAAAGTGCTCATAAAATAAAAACTAACTGACCTACCTGAATCAAATTTTATGGGACCAATTCGAAACTATTCCGCATCAAACAAAAAAAGAATTATGTAAATCGATTTAGAAACCTCGGAGAAATCGGTGTACATGCATAAAACAATGTACCGACCGAATTGTGAACCTTCTCGTTTTTTGAACTAGGTTAAAATATAAATCTGTCCTCCCATGCAAAACCGGGACGGACTGCTAGTAACATAAGTGCATTTGTTTCATTGAAACTCTATTTAATATGTTTGATAGCGAATAAATATTGGTTTTGATAATTAAATACAGATGTTTGAAACTACTCGTAATATGATTTCATTGACAATGCGCGCGTCAAATTATTGAATTTGGAATGGACCTGTTTATTAATGCCGTGTCGTGTGTCACCTTTAAAGTAGGTTGAAGTGTCATCCGCCATATTGGGACACCTGCCATACTTGATTAAGACCGGATTCATTGATTGAATTCGAATACTGTTACTTATTTACAATTATCCTGATTTTGGGACCTTAATCTAGTCTGTCCACCAGGTAGGAGGTCGTCCGACCCTACATCCTCCGATGTGGGCCGCCCAGCGGTTGATCTAGTCAAATTCGCGGGGAGTCGCTGGATACGTAGGTCACACTATAAATTTGGCGTAACATAAAAATTCAACATGTTATGACCAAAATTTTATGTTTATTGCTTTTCAAAATAATCTCCTTTACATTTTAAACATTTTTTCATGCGATCGAACCATTTTTTAAAACAGGTGGACCACAGAGCTGAAGGCATGTTTTCTACGTGCTGATTGAACGGTATCACTGCCTCTTCGGAGATGGTTAAAGTAAAACCTCTCATCAAATCTTTGGTTTTTGGGGAAAATACAGAAATCACAGGGTGCTAGGTCGGGGCTATGCGCCGGATTAGTGACGAGATGTACTTTTTCGGAAGCTAAAAATGATTTTCTTTTGTTGGCCGTTTGTTGAGGAAGCGTTATCATGGTGTAGGAGAATTCGGCTTTTGGGTCGTATTTTGCGAACTTTTTTATTTTTTTATCGTATTTTACGCTGGGTAAACAAATCACTCTCTTTGGATCTTCAAGTGGAATTTTTTTACCAACGTTTCTCGCCTGTCTCACTTTTGTTGGCCTGTTCTCATTTTTAAACACCCATTCACAATATTGCTGTTTTTTTCGGGTTCAAAGCAATAAATCCTCATTTCGTCTCCTGTGACAATGTTATGAACAGCATTAGAATGTCCGTGGCCACGCGAGCCCGCTTCTGCTCCGCAGTCAGTTCATGAGGAATCCAACGACAACAAAGTTTCCGAACTTTCAATTCTTCGTGTTAAATTTTCTGAATTTGGCTCATCAGTCCCTAATAGTCCTCGAATTGTCTCATAGATAATCCGGGGGTTTTATTTAATTAACCGCTTAAAAGTAGCCACATTATTTTTGATGACGGCAGTTGAAAGCCGCCCTTAATGAAATTCGTCATGTAAAGAAACTCGACCTCTCTCAAATTCAGAAAACCATCGCCTCACGGTGCTCAAACAAAGTGCTTCTCTCCCAAAAATATTTTGAAGACGAGCGCCATAGTCTTGCGGGAAAGAGAACTTTTAAAATCATAAAAAATCATCGGTCTAAAATCTTTTCAACTTAATTCCGTTTTCGTTGTGTACGTAGAACTTGGATATGTGATAAAAAAACAATTGACACATTGTTGCCCGCCAATTGTTTTTTATTACTAAGAAGGTTGCAACGTTTTATAAATATAACATTCGAGATTCAAATAGTTCCGATTAGCTAAAAGTGCAAAACTTTTAGTGTGTCCCATGTACAAGCTGCTGGCGACCGTGACTCTTGGCGCTTTTAGGGGGAGGCCTATGTCCAGCAGTGGACGTCCTCAGGCTGATGATAATGATGAACCTAGTCTGTATTTCTTAAAAACACTTCTCTTTGGATTGACAATGTCAAAAAGCAGTTCTATTTATATTTTTTTGTCACAGGAATAAAATTCAAACTTGAATGTAGAATGGTTGAATTTAAATTTCATATATCAGCTTTTAAGACTTAGTGAAAACACTGTTGTTTCATACTGAAGTCGAGCGATGAAGCTATAGACTACAACTGGAGGTTACACTCCTAGCAAAAAACTGATGTCATTTCAAAATATTGCTGACTCTCTCTAATGTACATACGTATCTTCACGCCAAGTCCCTTACGTGGTCTACCACGTAACCATAGAGTATCGAGTGCTAAACCTCACGATTCTGACAAAGAGGGCGGTACATTAGAGAGAGTCAGCAATATTTGAAAATGACACCAGATCTTTGTTAGGAGTGTAACCTCCAGTAGTAGGTAGTCTATAGCTTAATGGTTAATGTTAATTGACATCATAAGACTTTTAGAAAGAGAGGTCAGTGCATTAGAGAGAGTCAGCAATATTTGGAAATGACACCAGTTCTTTGTTAGGAGTGTAACCTCCAGTAGTAGGTAGTCTAAAGCTTAATGGTTAATGATAATTGACATCATAAGACTTTCAGAAAGAGAGGTCAGTGCATTAGAAAGAGTCAGCAATATTTGGAAATGACATCAGTTCTTTGTAAGGAGTGTAACCTCCAGTAGTAGGTAGTCTATAGCTTAATGGTTAATGTTAATTGATATTATAAGACTTTCAGAAAGAGAGGTCAGTGCATTAGAGAGAGTCAGCAACATTTGGAAATGACACCGGTTCTTTGTTAGACACCAGTTCCGCGTTTCTAGCTCAAGGCAGAAAATTGTTCAGTACAATGTTAAAAAAAACTCAATTACAATTAATTCATAGAAAAAACTGCGTCGCCGTCACTTTCGCACTGGATTATTATTTGGTACTCTGTACTTATTCATCACACCAACATCCAACTCTAGCACCAGAGGCATACGCCCACTACTGGGGTGTAAGCGATTTACTTCCGAGAAAGTTTAAATAAAATAAAAAATAACCTTCAAATGTTGCGTCGCCGAGATTGTCGGTACCGGTTATTATTTGTGGTGTCATAAGCTGTAAACTCACCAATTTCCGCGTTTCTAGTTCAATGCAAAAAATTATTGTACTCTAGGCATGCAAAAAATTAAATGATTATTATATTTGGCGATTAAAACTAAAAAATAATGTTAAAGAAAACAAGCCCCATCAATAAAAAACCTTGTCAATATAACTATAATGTTAATTTTATTATTTAAAGCTTTTAAACCGTTAAAGTAAAAATGATGTTTAACTATAATTAATTAATTGCAGTAGCAGCGAAAGGGTTACTCTGATTATCTTTTTTGTTGGCTAGCTTCAGCGACGTTTGGGACGTTAAAAGCACCAGATTAAGGTTGGATGATATCATTTCCATAATTATTTAGGCCGTCGATTCATCGTTTAACATCAATTGACAAGTTGACAGTTTTTTCAATCAGTTTGTATGGAAAAGTAAGTGAATTACACATGATTTATCCATTAAATATCCATTATTTTTATCAACACTTAATTTAGTATTTTCTTTTCCCTTAATGTTTTTTTCATGGTATTTGAAGGCAAACAAGCAGGCGGATTTCCTGATGGTAAGAAATTCAAACCGCCTAGAGACAACAAATGTGGTAATGGTGCGTTGCCAACCTGAGATCAGGATGTTAGACTTCGAGCAATAGCAAGTTTACCGGCTACCTTATCTTTCGAACCGGAACACGTCAAAGGCAAGCACTGACGTTATGGCGGCAGGAATAATTAAGGCGGCGTGGTGGTACCGATTCTGGCGAGTCGCTGCGAAACTCTAACCACTAGTCAGATGTCACGGTGTTAGTAACTTTAAGCCTATGCTCGTCTTTTACGCGCTGCTGGGCAGGAAGGCAGATGGTCTGTTCTGCAAAGTAGCCCGGACCGGCACGGAGAAAAATAAATAATTAATAATGATTATAAAATAAATAATGTTTAATTATTTCATTTCTAATGACTAACGAGAAATAAGTCTCCATTCGATTGCCTATGTTATTTTCTGAACCTTAAAGCGATTTACAGAATGAAACAATTTTTATGACTTTATAATAAAAAAGCATTAGTAGCTTTAGGTTGGTCTATTCTTGGTAAAATAGACTTTCTTCCTATTAGACTGCTCGTAAGAGGCGAGCATAGATCATTAGGTCAGTGCCAATAAGACCACTAGTGGTCTAGTGCCGTGCTGCAGATATTCTACTAGGATTCCACCACCTTATCTATCCCTTCTCCCATGATAATGTTATGCTCTCGTCCGGTCCGGACGGAATGGATCTTGGCTCGCCTTTTACAAGTTTACACTAAAGACCCGGACTAACACGGAAAAAAAAAAACCTGATTGAATGCTGCGACACCAGCTGGGGAACATCTGTTTTTAAAAAAATGGTCTTTTAATTATAGCGATTTGATGTATTTTTTATGATAATGGTAGGCAAACAAGCAGACGGGTTTCCTGATGGTAAGAAATTCACGCTGCCTAGAGACACCAAAAGTGGTAATGGTGCGTTGCCAACCTGAAGTCTAATCGAGAACCTTCTTCTTACAATCGGTCAAAATAATTTAAGCGCTACTGCGTTTTGCTAATTGGAGTCGATTTTAAAGCCTAGTCGCGGTTTGATAATTTCTTATCCAAAAGTCAAAGTACGTGACAATTTATGCATTCAAAATAGAAATTTGTGTAATTTAAATTAAATTAATTTTTTTTTTAATAAAGATAACGTTGCCCCGGATTAGATATGTGTCCGATTGGCGATAGGTTTGCCACCTATTACTTTGTGGGACTTAGAGTCTTCGGTTAGCTGTGGGTGCTCTGGTTTTGCATCTGCCTATCTATTCGGGGATAAGGGCATGATGATACTTTCTTTCTTTTCTCTGAGTATAACTCACAAACAATTCGTCGGATCTTGATAAAATACCATGACATACCTTTCTAAAAAATAACCTACAAAATCGGTTTGTTGTTGACCAAGTGATCGCGTAACCGACATACAAAAAATAATTCCGATTGGAAACCTCTTATTTTGGAGTCGGTTAAAAACGATTAAATTGTCATTGCTATCGTTATCGGTGTAAACGATTCATATACTTAATTACATTGTCATAATGTGTGATAAAATGGTTTCTGGGGGCATATCGGTTTGAATATTTTATAAACTCTACGCAACATTCATGCACAGATAAGTATCAATTCGATAATGGTTTGTGTTTTTTAATAGGCAACACGTTTATTATTAACCGACTCCAAAAAAAGGAGGTACTCAATTTGACTATATGCCTTTTTTACCAACAGACGAAAACCGAGGAGTGTTATAAGTTTGTTGTGTATGTTTGTCTGTCCGTGATAACGTCACCCTTGAACGGATGGAATGATTTTGATGCGGATTTTTTCGTTTGAAAACTAACGTAATCAGGAGGATTCTTGGCTTCTTTATATAAAGGTTTTGTGGGGGTTCATTAATTTTTTTTATATTTGAGATTATATATTTATGAATATTTTTTACGAGATTACTTGGGCAACTGATTTTGTTAACTCTTTTTGTTAACGGTCGCGATTTCGAAGTAGTCCCATATATGATATTAATTTTCTTATTAAGTACAACTCAAAACTATTAGTATGATGTTGATAAAATTTATGTGGTACCATTTGCTACCTTTCGAAAAAAGAATGATCAAATCGGGACGTGGACCTGGTACCTAATGAAATAGTTTGGTCGGTTTTTGCAGTTTTACTGCTTTTCAATATAATGCCAAAGGATAACAAATATCCATCCCTTTTACATACTCGCAAATATTAGATTAGTTCAGTAAATATTATGTTCGCTTCACGCTGACTTAGAGAACGTTTACTGATGCACGGTCGTGAGGACAGAGACAAATTGCATTACCGGTGCAGACCGGAAAAGGAAATTTTGAATGAAAATTCAAATATTTCGTCACAGGTAAACGCTACCTCACTGTAGCTATAAACGACCCCAGCGTAAACTTATTCACCGACCCATCTATATTTTCATTTCTTTCTTCAAGATTTATATAGGTATGTATAATTATTGGACCGCTTCGTTGGTCAAGGGGCTAGCGTACACACCTAAGGGCAGAAACACATAATCACGTTGCGGCGCTGTATCGCTAGAATCGGCAGTAGCGTCACTGCTGATTGTAGATAGCAGCGCGACACTATTTATTTGCTTAAAACAGAGTAAAATCTTTTTAATAACAAGCAGTAAGTTACTCACGATGGTCCATAGCAGAGACACGTTATGACGTCGCAATGCCGCAATGCAAACTGACGATTTAGCGGCGCGGCGCCGCAACGCGGTTATGTGTCTTGAATTTTGGCCCTAAATCCACCGCCCAACAGCTAGGTTCAGTTCGATTCCTGATGGCGACAGGAATTTGTGTGAATAATTAGATGTTTGTATTTTCGGTCTGGGTGTTTATTGAATTTATTCTGGTATCTGTGTAAGTATTTCTATGTATAAGAATCGTTGACCCATGACACAAACATATAATTTGCTTACTTTGGGGTTAGATTTAATTTACTTAACTCGTATTTTTTTAAATAAGCTACGCGTTTGTACGCATTGCACGTTTGCTCACAATAAGTACTAAATATACGATACTAGCCGTTTGCCCGCGACTTCTTCAGCGTCGAATTGTTGCGATTTTCATACAAACTTTCATCCCCTATTTAGATCTTTGGGAATTGATTTTAGAAAAAAAATAGCCTTTGTTTAAACTCAGATCCATATCTATTTACAAATCAAATTTTATCAAAATTAATAAAAACTTGCAGCTATCTTAAGCAGTTTGGCAACAATAGGTATCTATGTATTTATGTTTTTTTTATCTCCCCTGTGATCTAGCGGTTCAAGTGTTGGATTCGACTTCATGAGGTTCCTGGTTCGAATCCCGGGTCAGACAACAAATAGGAAAATGTGATTTTTAAATTTTATAGTAAAAAGTTCTTGCTTGGGATTAGAGGTGGGCATTAAATAATTTCACAGTGAATAAATCACAGTGGTCTAGTCGCCTCTGTGGTCTAGTGGTCCAGGTGTTGGACTTGTCTGCTTGAGGCCCCGGGTTCGAGTCCCGGGTCGGGCAACAAAAAGAAAATTAGATTTTTCCAATTTTCTAATAAAAAAAGGTTCCTCGGGGTTGGATATGTGCCCGGTTGGCAATACTCTTGCCACCTATCACATTGTGGGACTTCGTGTCTTCGGCTAGTCGTGGGTGCCCTGGTTGTCCCTCTGCCTATCTCTTCGGGGATATGGGCGTGAATATACTTTAAGTCACTGTAATCCCTGATCAAAGTGACCGCTGTGATCTATCAACAAAGAACTACGTTGCTAAGTAACGTAGGTAAGGTATAGGTACCTGGTTGCCGTTCCGAACGTCGTGCGATCGCAGTGATGGCGACACGTCACGTTTGACGTCGCTATCTAAATACCTATTTACTTACATACATACATACATACATACATATCTTCACGCCAAGTCCCTTACGGGGTAGGCAGAGAGTATCGAGTGCCAGACCTCACGATCCTGACAAACCTGTCTTGCTTCCTTCACATTCATCACCCTTTTCATACAAACACGCCGAATTCGGAGACTCTTGACGCCACCCTCGGATAATATCCGATTGATCTGATCGTGAAATGTCAGCCTTGGTCTCCCCGGGTACCTACATCCATCCACATTCGCATTGTATAT
>NJDC01000035.1:292468-344101 GCA_002245475.1 Calephelis virginiensis | reverse complement strand
AGTATACAAACTTTTATTTTTATGTTAAATTGATAGCAAAGGTTGAATTTTCATGTTACAGCTGTCTAACACATGGTACCGCATCGTGTATTAGACAGCTTGTAACATGAAAAGGGATTCAATGTCAGTGTTCCACACTATCTCACTTAAACAAAGACTGGACAGTGAAAATCTCGTTAGAGCATGTTCAATCTTCGTTTCCATTAATTACTCCATCTCAAATAGCAGTTCTGTCCTACTAAACCTTTCCTCGAATTTCGGGACGTTTTAATAGGGCTGTCAACACTTTCATCTGGAAATATGAGGTTTTACAGAAATCTTTTGTTTTGCTACTCAAAAACGTTTTGTAAAAAATGTTTTCGTTGATCTGTTTGCAGTTTTTGTTTTGGTCTACTCATTATACTAGACACACACATACATACACACACACACAGACACAGACACATAAACACAGTTTTTATGGCGACGAAAATAAATAAGCCTATGTTTCTGTCTGTGCGCAATGCTTCATCGATCATAAGTGGTCTGTGGTCTAGCAGTTCAGAAGTTGGACTAGACTTCCTGAGGTCCCGTGTTCGATTCCCGTCGGGCAACAAAAAGTAAAATGTGGGCTTTCAAATGTTCCAATAAAAAAAATATTGCTCGGGATTGGATATCGGCCCGATTGGAGATAGGCTTGCCACATATCACATTGTGGGACTTAGTATCTTCGGCTTGCCGTGGGTGCCCTGGTTGTGCCTCTGCCTACCTCTCCTGGGATATGGGCGTTAAGATACTTGTTTTTTTAAATATAATAAATCTTGTATGTTTTATGTGTATTATAAGGAGCTGTATATATAAAAGTTCTTCAGCTTCTGGTAAGCCCGATTCATTCACTACGCATTGTCTTTCCTATTTCATCGCGCTATGATACGTATAATTTTTTTGTTGTAAAATTACAAATTGAATAATTTCATTTGGTTTTATCATAAATCTATATTGGGGTCGGTTAGGGAGTAAAGTTGTTTAAAAATTTTAATATTTCGGATCTATATCTCACAGACAGTGCCGCGAGTAATTGCTTTGATGTTACCTTATTTCTTTGTACTTTGTTTTCTCCCGTGTTGGTTTGGGATCCTCTGTTTACAATAAACAATCCCTTTTCTAGTAGGTCGTAGGAGGCGATTTAGATCATTTGTGGTATTGTGCTGTATAGGAACTTGCGTGGGTAAGGACACATCGCCTTACCTACTCCTGTCGCCATAATGACAATGCTTGTACTGCCGTGTTCCGGTGCTGAGGGGAGGGTATCTGGTTGACTTGTACATTAGGCCTTAAACCCCTTATTATTTCTTATCATCAGTAGAGCTATGAGCTTGTTCGCTATCTTATAAGATAAAAAATTCTAAAAACTTGGCAACCCTAATTGTAAGTTTGGTGAGGGTTAATTAAATGTCGCGCTAGCTTCCTCGAAGCTTACATTTAACAAGTAATATGTCATCCGGATAACAAAGAAACATCCGGACATGTGATAATAACCTTTTTGCAGATATTTTGACGACTGAAAACGAAGAAAATTCGTTTCGTATTCGTATTGTAATTTGTCAAAAAGGTGTGGTAGACACCTGTGACATAGGATTAGTATGTAACTTGCAATAGCGAAGCGATGCTCAAACAAATATTGAGCGTTAATCATGCAATGTCTTCATAATTCCTTTTGTGGAAGTAGCAAAAAATGCAATTGCTAGGGAAATTTGGTGTAATTGGACAAATAGCAACAGATCATATCAAATTATTTGATCGCGGGGCTAGCGTACACGTCTAAACTCCACCACCAACCGCGAGGCTTGGGTTCGATTAGCGACTGAAGCAGGCATTTAGATGTCTGCATTTCTCGATCTGGGTTTAATTTATTAAATCTATTCTGGTATTGAGTAAAGTATTTCTATGTATTACAATCGTTGACTAACACCCATAACACAATCAAAAAATTTATATAATAAAATTTATAAATTTTTGTAACTTGTCCAGAGATTTATCTATTATTATTTATTTTTATTTATCTACCACTTTTCTTTTACCGATAGCAAGCGATTTATATGATAGTTGATTTTATATAAGTTTTTTATGGGTGAGGACACCGAATAAGCTTGTCGATCCTGTAGGTAAGAGATAACCGTGGCCTATAGACACCATAATACTATTTATGGTGTCTATAGGCCACGGTTATCTCTTACGGTTAGGTCTATAATTTACAAGAAAACCGGTCACCCTACCCTTCGGACCGGAACAGGACATTGGCATTATAAAAAGCAAAAGTAAAGTAAATTACGCCCATATCCCCCGAAGTGGTAGGCAGAGGCACAACCACACACCCACTACTAGCCGAAGACACTAAGTCTCACAATGTGATAGGTAGCAAGCCTATCGCCAACCGGGCACATTTCCAATCCCGAGCAAGATTTTTTTATTAGAAAATTTGAAAAACCCAATTTTCTTTTTGTTGGCCGACCCGGGATTCGAACCCGGGACCTCATGCAGTCAAGTCCAACAACTGAACCGCTAGACCACAGAGGCTGCAGGAATAGGTAAAGCTGTGGATCCCCACCCGGGCAAGATGCTGCACAACACTCTACCACCAATGAAAGTCATTGTAATGTATGTTTCAAGAAAAGAGCGTACTCATTCCTTAAAGGTCGGCAACGCATCTGTGATACTCCTGGTGTTGCGGTTGTCCGTGGGCGGAGGTGATCACTTTCCATCAGGTGACCCACTTGCTCGTTTGCCTCCTCTTCTATAAAAAATGTAAATAAAATTATTCTTCTATTATTTTAAGATCTTATTTATCCCTGTGGACTAATATTTTAAACGTTTATGGGAATTGATGGTTGAATTTATGAGTTGTCGTTTCGCTCTTTGAGATGTGTTATTTATGGGAATTTTATGGGTATTTTATTACTAGCCAACTATCTTGGCGACCTATGTGTCGCCTGACCCGTACCATGTTTGCGTTGCTATTTACTTTAAATTTTTAAATGTACAAACATTATAATAGGAGTTTTGGCACCATCGTAAAAGAAAGTAATCGCAGTTTTTTCGTTATTATTGAACTTCGTGTATGTCATGGGTGAAATTAGTTAATTATGTGGTTAGTTAGTTTCATTTTGTTCAGTTAAAGTGCACAAGTGAAATGTTTATGAAGTAATTAATGTATCGTGTATTTCCTCGTTGCGGACAAATCTCGTTTAATGAGGCCACCGTTTTACTAAGGACCCTGACATAACTTCCTTTGACGACTTATTACTAATATTGAATAGTTATGAATATTTAATATAATATTGAATAATAGAATATTAGGATATGGACACGGTTAGAGGTACTGCACGGACACCGAGGACGTTTGCAGCCATTGTGGAGGACCACACCTTAAAAGCTATGTGCACATTTTGGAAGGATAACCATCCACCAAAATGTGTCAACTGCTGCAGAGCCAAGATTAATAATGACGAGCATAACACCTTCAGCTCAGCCCATTCGTCAAAAATGGGAGACCATAGCAAGGGCCACTGTGGCCTATTGCTAATGTTGCCCCGGGCACACAAAGAAGCGCTGAAAAATAACAAATATAAAGGAGACAAACATCAGAGTGATCCACGCGAACCTCCAAAGGAGCGAGCTGGCAATGGCAGAATTAATTAACGAAGCAGGTAGAAGGGGATTATCAATTGCTTTAGTCCAGGAGCCATACATAGGGAATATCGGGAAAATGAAAACATACCCAGGCAGCAAAATTGTGCAGTGCAGTGACACAACAAAGGCGGCTAAGGCGGCGATAGTTATTTTCGGAGAGAATATAACAACATATCTACTTCCAACCTTGACTACACATAATATTGTTGCCGTGAAACTCAAGGCTGCATAATGGGAGATAGGCATAATATCAGTCTACTTGTAGGGAGACTTGCCTATAGACCCGTACCTTGAAGCTATTGAGAGGACAGTTAGGGCAATGGGAACCCAGAACCTGATCCTTGGAGGAGATATAAACGCCTGGAACACATGGTGAGGCAGTGAAAGAGTGGACCACAGGGGAGAGGCAATCGCAGGACTGTTTGAGGAATTGGACTTACATATCTTGAATACAGGTAACGCACCAAGGTTCGACACCATCCGGGGCGGAAAACGTTACACCAGTTGTGTCGACGTTACCACATGCTCAACTAACATGCTTGGGAGAATTCTGACCATGGAGCAATTCTTTTTAATTTCCGTCTGGGCAGCGCAATTCACACGAATGTTATTAGAACTACAAGAATATATAACACGAAAAAAGCAAAATGGGATCAGTTTCTCATGAAACTGATCCAATTTTGGAGAGACAAGAACATAGAAAAGAAAACCATCGAAAAAATTAACAATAGGGAACAAATAGAAAAATCAGTTAATGACGGAATAGAATCAGTAAAACAAGCGTGTGAAATTGTGAAATACCCAGACTGAAAAGTAAGAAACGTATAGAGCTGCCGTGGTGGAATGATGAACTTGCCACTCTTTAAGAAGGAAGTAGCAAAAAGAAAGAGAAGCATGTGCAGCACCGATACGCAGGAAATGGGTGGTAGACCAATACCTCGAAGCGAAGGAGGACTACCAACTGAAGGTAAAACATGCTCAAATTGCCAGTTGGAAGGCCTTCTGCGCAAAACAGGACCGAGAGAGCTTGTCGGATAGAGTCATAACAAGCACATCTGCGAGGGAATACGATCTGCCAATGGTCAGAAATGATAAAGAGCTTTCGGGAATGGAATCGGTGCGGCTCCTTGCGGAGACTTTCTACCCAGACGATGATGCTACCTTGGACGATGGATACCACTGGCAGGATCAGGAAACATCACGCCAAGTGAATCGGGGGGAAAGCACCAGGACCCGATGGATTCATCGCAGACATAAGCAGTGCAGTTATAGACAGGGATCCCACTATCTTAGACATAGAAGGCGCCTTCGATAGCGCATGGTGGCCGGCAATACGCTGTAGGGTGGCGGAGTCAAAGCGCCCCGCCAACCTGCGGCGTCTTGTTGACAACTACCTGGCTGATCGGATTGTGAAAGTTAAATACGCGGGAGCAGAATGGACAAAACATCACGCCGAATGTTGCTCTCGACGATGTTCAGAGGTAAAATATGTATAAATATATAATAAAATAAACTGGATTTTGCAGCACATAAGACGAAAGCTATGATAATAACTAAAAAGCTACAATATGACTCTCCACTTCTGAAGATGGGCGAGAGAGCCATCGAGATGTTGCGCGAAATAAAAATTCTTGGACTGACAGTGGATGACAAACTGACTTTTAACAAGCACGTTACAAATGTATGCCGCAAAGCTATTAATATTTACAAACAGCAGATACTATACGCAGTCAGCACATGGGCACCAGCTGCAAATAAAATAGGTGTGAAAAAACAGCTCAATACAAGTACAAAGGGGTTTTGCACAAAAAATCATAAAATCATACAAAACAGCCTCTAAACTCTGCGCTGATGCTCGCCGGGATACTTCCTTTAGATCTAAGAATCAAAGAAGCAGCCTACCTGTATGAGGAAAAGAAGGGAATATCTCGGCGGGTCCTAGGGGACAGGAAAGTTGAGAAGCTTTCACCTTATGCAGACAAACCACATCCCTTGATTGAGACAACTCTGGAATTTGAATGTCTGGGGGACCGTGCAGAGATGAAAAAGCAAGAGCATGATAACATCCAAATATATACAGACGGCAGCAGAATAGAAAATAAAGTTGGAGCAGCTATATCTATTTGGAAAAGAAATACCGAGCATCGTAGCTGTAAGTTCAAACTTGAACATTACTGCACGGTCTACCAGGCAGAGCTGTTAAGCTAACTGAGGCAATAAAAATAGCATCCAATCTAGAAGAAGAAAACGCAAGCATCTACGGCGACTCTAGATCGGCACTTGAAACTATTGTAAATAGAGTTTCCCTTCATCTCCTAGCAATAACAGCAAGAGAATTCCTAAGGAATTCCAGGGAATCAGGAAAAACAATTAAACTATTCTGGGTAAAGGCACATGTGGGGATGGAAGGAAACGAAAGGGCTGACGAATTAGCAAGGAGTGCAGCGCTAAATAAAAATACAAGAGCCGACTATGATAAATATCCGATTTCATTCGTCAAGCGAGATATCCGTATGGACTCGTTGGACGAATGGAACCGGAGATATAAGACAGAACAGAACTGCCTCTGTTACCAAAATATTTTTTCCGGATGCCACTGAAGCATATAGGATACTTACAAAAGTTGAGCTAGTACCAATCTTGGTCCAAGTAATGACGGGACATGGTGGGTTCTCAGCGTACTTGAACCGATTCAAAGAGATCCCATCATGTGTCGTGACCTTGAAAAGGAAGAGCATATTATATTTGTGAGTGCCAGGCATTTGAAAAGGAAAGAAGGGAGACAGAGGCAGAAATCGAAATTGAAATAAATGTAAAAAATATATGTATAATAATAAATGACAAAAACAAAAGAAACAAATTCCTAAAATGTTGTAAGAACTTAGCAACTAATAGAAATAATATATAATTAAATAATAAATATTAATAGAAATAAGTAACGAAACTAGAAATGTTCGTACTGAGGTATATAAAAAGTACATATATACAAAAAGTGCGTCAAAAGAAATGTACAAAAAAAACAATATTATAGAACTAGCAATAAAATAGTTATGTAAATATAAATATATTGATATATATTGTACTTGCATAAAGTATAAAAATCAAGAAAACTCGTAACATTAGGAAAACTACAGAGACAAAAAAAAGTTTGAACTTATAGATGTATGTTACTTAAGAATAGATTTAAGATTTGAAACCATAATTTGAACATTGTAATACTTTAATGGCTAAACATGTATACAGAAAACATACTCTAAGACTCTGATCACGTCGGAGGAGACTAGATTTAATAAAAAAAAGTGTGTGTGTACTCATGTACGCACGTAAGAAGTTATACTTCTTTTCTTTGGCGGAACAATCCAAAAATACCAAATAAATAGGTTCTCAACTAACTTCAGGGTGTTGTTTTTTTTCTGTCGGTACTACTAACTAACTTCAGACTGTCACATTTATCTGTCGATGTGCGCGCGCATCGTAAAAATTCACTCTCATCATTTTTTTCCAATCGCGCCAAAACAAGTATAACTTCAAAAAAATATTGAATAGTTTAAACACAATTTCAATAAATCGGCTTGATACAAATTTCAATTTGACTGATGGCAAATGTTAAAGCTAGTGCCAAAAACTGAAGATTTTGAAGTGAAAACTTCTTTAGCGGCGTTGCGCATTTTTTTGGAACGGGTAAAAACTTCTAAACTCGCGTCAGATCGTAAGACGGCGCAGGGCGCATGCGCGAATAAGACGGCGCGTGATCTAAAATAAAACGTAGATTGACTGCTGTTTTTGATAATACGCCGCAATATAAGCTACCATTACATTCTCAAATGACGACATGATAGCAGATATGTATAATATCAACAGACATTGCTCTATTTGTTCCATCTTAAAAATAAGCTTTATGTGTAGACGAGCAACGTTCGTTATACAGATAATATGACGACGCTCCTAGCCGTCACGTGGTCTTACTTTAGCGTGTTTTTTCTAAATACTGATCATTAAAGCAATTCGTGCTAAATGATTCCCTAAACATTCCAAAATATCAAAAATGCACATCGTTAATATTCAAGTTTTCACTTCTGCCGGAGTGCAACCCGTTTCTTTTTTTCATAAGAGTTCTTATTCTTTAGCTTCTTTTTATCGAGTTAAGAAAACTTTTGACTTATTTTATTTTAGGTTATGATATAGCTAGAGTTTTTTTCTATACCGAAACTCTCAGATGTACGAAAGTTGTTAAAAATTAAAAACTTAAAAATGAAGTTAAGAAAGAACTAAAATAATGACTTTTAATAATATTCAGCTATTGCTTGTGGCCTTGTCCGCATATTTAAATCTCTTCCTTAGACATTTTTCTATATTTCTGAATAAAAGGTGACATGGACAAGTGATCAAGCTCTATGCTGAAATTTGTTGTACTTCATTTTAAAATTTTAACGAAAACCTTGCAATAATAGTGATAATGATATTAGAATAAAATGAGTATAAACAATTGAAATGGCGATAGAGGTATCTATATAAATGGTTTTAAGAAAACCCTGCTTAAAAGACAAAATGCAGTTAAGAAAGGGGATAATAAATAAAGGGACTCTTATAGTAAAGGGACAGCTTTTACGCCCATCATAAAATTTACATAGGTTGTTGGGCGGTGTTTTTACTTCCCCCTCGTTCTTAAAATGCCTCAGATTTGTGGAGGATTTCCTCACATTTGGGAAAATACAATTTTATGTGTGAAGTAATTATTATTGTTTTATGTTTATTATTTGAGGAATGTGCACAAGTTCGCGCAAATCTTACATCGCGATATGAAAGTTTCTTCACCCGCTTGTATATACACTACTGAATACTTTTCAGTTGGACTTTTCAGGTTTAGGTGTAGGTATTACATACTCGTATATTTTAAGTCTAGTATATACCACTTTTCTTGTGCTTGGGATACATTGTCACATTCTTTTTCTGCCTTAAAAATATACAAGATAATCATCATCATCATCATTAGCCGGAGGACGTCCACGACTGGACCTAGGCCTCCCCCAAAGAGTGCCACAAGTCACAGTCACCAGCCGCTTGTAACCAGCGACTCCCCGCGACTTTGTCCAGATCATCAGTCCACCGGGTGGGAAGTCGTCCAAAATTACTGTCCTCCGGTGCGGGGCCGCCACTCATGAACCTTTCTTCCCCAGTGGTTGTCGGTTCTGCGAGCAATGTGGCCTGCCCATTGCCACTTCAGCTTGCTAACTTTCTGGACTATATCGGTTACTCTCGTTCTCTTGCGGATCACCGAATTAAGGATCATATCTCACAGAGAAACACCGAGCATAGCTCTCTCCATGGCACGCTGAGCGACTCTGAGCTTATTTAAGAGGCCCACATTTAAGGGCCAAGTCTCAGTTCCATGTGTCATCACCGGTAACACACACTGGTCGAAGACTTTCGACTTTAAGCTTTGCGGTAATTTGGACAAGAAGATACCATTCAATGCAAGACAATAGGATAACTTAATTTCAATCGTTTAGTAATCTTACTGCCATACTGCCGCATAGCGCGCCTTGCCCTATAACAGCCAATATTGATAATCAATCCTTATCCAAAACTTGCTGTCTAAGATTGATATTTTCGATCGATTTTTATGTTATTGCTTGCCAATGACGTAGCTGTGGACAGGATAAATATGGATAAATTAGGTACAGGATAGGTCGGCGCATACGCAGCTATCTAGATTGCTCGAAATCCATCTTTACATTATTAACATTGGCTGTAAGTAGTGAATAGTGACCGTCGACCAAACGAAAGTTTCAGTTTCGGTTTTGATCATAAATTCTAAATACGATTCTATAACTTTGCTTCGGCTGAAAAGAAATCGCCCTCGTGGTCTAACGGTTCTATTGTTGTTGACTTTACTGTATGAGGTCCCGGGTTCGAATCCCGGGTCGGGCAACAAAAAGAAAATTTCGTTTTTCCAATTTTGTAATAAAAAAAAATTTCCTCGGGATATGTGCTCGGTGGGCGATAGGCTTGCCACCTATCACATTGTGTGACTTAATGTCTTCGGCTAGTCGTGGGTGCCCTGGTTGTGCCTCTGCCTACCTCTTCGGGGATATAGGCGTGAAGATACTTTTTTTAGTTTCTTTTAAAGAAATCCGCGACGTGATTCCTGTTTTATTGTGCAGTTGAACACCTTGAACGGTTTCGGAACAACAGCATTGTTGCTCTCTAAAACCTGTTTCATCAAACTGTTCCGATATATATACTTCTTCTTACACTCTAGTCTCTTGAAATTTAACCTTCTATTTCCTACCTATTTTAGATTTGAATATGTGACAACCCCATCCCACCTACTGAAACAGTCAGCGATTTGAATTTGTGTGATTCGACCAATTATATTATTTTTAATTGATGAAACAGCGAACTGGCACAGTGCTCTAAGGATGGTTATAGACATTATAGATTTTATATACCATGTAGTTGGGATATTAGGTGTATTATGTGAATAAGACTACCACAGTTGTATTGTGTATAGACCTATAATTTGCTTGCTGTTTACGCGTGAAAAATGAAAATCTGATATATAAAATTCTCGTGTCACAGTTTTCGTTGCCATACTCCTCCGAAACGGCTTGACCGATTTTGATGAAATTTTTTGTGCTTATCCGGTATCTATGAGAATCGGCCAACATCTATTTTTCATCCCCCTAAATGTTAACGGTGGTCTACCCCTAAATTTTTATTTGCAATTTTCAGACAAAATTTTTTGTTTTTATTTTTTTATGATACAGCATATAAAAGTATACAACCCTAAATTTTCACCCTTTTGTCACTAACCCCTATTTTTTAATAGTCATTTTTTTCCCGGGTCGATAACTGATAAATCGTCATTTAATTAGTTACATGTTTGTGTATTAGTTAGGTATATTATAAACAACGTTTGCCGGTTTGAATAAAAATGGAGCGTGGAACTGTCAGAGATATGGTTAAGTGTTGTTCCTGAATACTTATACCTGGATAGATAAACTGGCTTTGAACTTATGATAAAATGTAAGAAGTAACCGATTGTTAAAGTTCCTTAACCATAAGTATGTCAAAGGTTTGCTGTTTTAATAAAATTGGTTCATTAGTTTAGCCGAAAAAGCGCAACACACAGACAAACTTTCGCATTTATAATGTTAGTATGGATTTATACAGTTGGGTTATTTGGCGACTTTTATTTATTTTTAAGCATATTTTTGTATTTAACGCTTCTAAAAATAATACCCTAAACAGTCGTAATAAGACCTGTCAAAACTGTGTAATTTTTTACTTTATTACGTACGTGGATACATTTTTTATCTGAAATTTCGGTCCAGAATTTATGCAAGTGAATCATGCGGTAGAGTGGCCTGGATCATTTTTTACGGGTCCATAACTCCCAACGATATTCGATAAAGTTTTATCGGACTGTGGATAGTTTATTACCCAACCAGGGTGAAAACGTTCGAAATGGTTATATTCAGGGGTACAATTTAATTTGTCTCTCCTATACCCCTACGCACGGTTTTTAGGGATGGAAACGCTAAGAAGCAGACAGATTTTTATTTTAAAGACTTCTTCACGCCCGTATTCACTGAGCGGTAGGCAGATGTACAACCACGGAAATATGCAAGATAGATTTCATGTTGGTAAGAAAAACATATATGTGTAGACATCAAAGGTGTAATAGGTACGTTGCCAACCTCAAGCTAGGATTTTAAACTTGGTGAGACTCACACAATTATCTTACAAATTGTATTCGGGAATCGAACCTAATCCCACTACAATTATGAGTTTAGCTTGTGCCTTAATCTCTCGACCAATGCCGCCAAATACGAATGATTAAAGCTTCAAAATCATGCATAAGGGTATTATAATCTCAACTAGTTTTTATTGCTTTATAAGTTTTACAGAGCAATATTATTTTATGAAGTCGTAAAAACTTCCCCTCCATGCCTGATGATGCGTTAATATTCTAATTCAGGTGGATTAAATGGCACTGAAGCGATTTTGATAATGTTTCAACTAATTAGCTAAATGTAACGGTGCACTACTAAAATAATTGTGAATGCGAAATTTGGAATTTATTATGAGTTAGAAATTAATTAATAAATTAATTTAAAGTAATGAAATTTTCTAGTAAATCTAGTAAATTTTTATTATTGAAGACAGATTTATAATAATATTCATAATATTAAACTCTTACTTCTTCAGGGATATCAAATTAATACAGTTAAGGCCACGGTTGTCTCTTATCATTACTCTATTCTCTAACCATTAGAGCCGTGTGCCTATTTGCTGATGTCTTCACGTTCCGTGTTTCCATTCACGTATGTGATTACGTACGTGTTCCCATATCCCCGAAATGGTAGACAGAAGCACAACCAGGCATGACAAGCCATGGCAAGCTGATGACAATAAGTCCCACAATGCAATAGGTTGCAAGCCTATCGCCAACGTCAGTGCTAGTCGTTGACATGTTCCAGTTTGGAGGGCAAGGTAACCGGTAAACTTTTGCTCGAGGCCTAACATCCTGGCCTCAGATGGGCAACGCACCATTACCACCTTTGATGTCTCTAGGCGGCGTGAATTTCTCACCATCTGGAAATCCGTCTGCTTGTTTGCCTTCCCATATCATAAAAAATTAATAAATGATAAAAGCTAACTTTACTCTCCGGGAACATGACTCTGCCATTATGGCGGTAGGAATATGTAAAGCGGTGGATCCTGAACGGGCTAGCATTTTACCACCAATGGTCTTGCTGTTAACGACACCTTTTACTTTTGCTCGCTTCTTATGAGCTGACAGGCAGCCAGGCAGATGTTGATGATGTGGATGATGAGGAAATGTGTGTGGCGGCGTGTTCCTAACGAAATATGTAATGAATGAAAAGGGAGCTAGGTCTGGAAGGATCGTGAGATTTGGCACTCAAGATTCATTGCCTACATTGTTAAGGGTTTGGCGTAGACAAATAAAAGTATTACTCGAGCTTTCACGTTAAATAAAAATGAATTAAAGAATTTTTAATGAATACTTGTATTTGACTATCCGACACGGAATTGTTTGTTGGAATGTAACAGTTTTTTTGTAATGGCGTCGAAAAATTACGAATTTAAGTCACAAAAAAGCGGCGCCCGCGAAATTATTTCGCTTACAATCCCCCAACGCTCCGATACACTTGAAACAGTCTGTCCAATTTGAACGCAATTACGACTGTTGCTTTGCAGTCTGTTTGTCTTTGATCTTTTGTCAAAATGAAATTTGTTTTTTTAGCTTTTCTTTCTTTTTAAAGGGTTTGGCCTTCACATAGGTATTTTGCCATTAGTCAAGTAGAAATTTGCATCAAATTTTATATCAATTTTTATCAATTATAATTAGTTATCAGTCATAAGTCGTCAGAAAGTCATGTCAGGCTCTTGAGTAAAGCGGTGTCTTCGTTACTCAAGCTCATCTAGTGAGATTTGACGGCAGTGAGGAAATAGACGATACACTAATTTCTTCATGATTATTTCATTTGTGCACTTTCACTGAAAAACATGTCCAAAATGTCACCAAAATTGACTTATTTCACTCTCACATTTAAAAGGCAAATACTACATTCGATTATCTGGTGGTAGAAATTTTCGCCTATAGTTTTAGTCACACGCGTTTCCAATTTGAGACTGCTAAACCAATTGCATTCATACCCTATGTTTTAGACGGAAACGTGGCAATAGAGAGCATTGATGTAATGTTGTAACTAATCCGAGCGGGCGACCTAGTAATGACTGGGAGATACCATTACAACAATTCGCTTTTAACTCGCTTCTCGCTAAAACTCGAGAACGGCTGAACCAATTTGGCTAATTGTTTGTTTAACTCCTACAAAAAAAATTGAGAGGAAACTGTGAAAAACAACATTTTAATTTTTCCTTTACAAACAGAACAGGTGGCACGAAGTTCACCGGGACAGCTAGTAAATAAGTAAAATATCTGAATAAGTTACACGAATTGAATCACTCTCCAAAGTTAGTAAATTATAGAGATGTGCCGAGTAACACTTTTGCCGAGTAACGAGTACCGAGTTCTACTTGGCTCAATTTTTTTTCAACTGTACTCGGCCGAGTGATTCGGCTTCTTCATCGTCGTAAACAAGAGTGTTTAAATGTGTACCTGCAAGCACTGTGTATCTTTGGAGACTGGTAACGTCTACGCAGAAAATAGGATATGGCTACATTACCAGAACATGCATCATAACTAACCTTTATTACATTTTAAATATTGTTTTTTTTAGCATATTTTTGATTCTATTATTTGCGATTGTCAAAGATTTCCTAAATTAGTAACAAATACTTTTTGATTAACACTGTTGTTTTAATTATATCTATCTAAATATTGTTTTTCTTAAAGTATATTCGGCATTAAAACCTAGATATTCGGCCGCGTACGAGTACCAAAAAAACCCACCAAGTACGGGGAGTACCGAGTATGAACCGAGTACTAGGCTCATCTCTAGTAAATTATATACTTGTGTTATGGATGTTAGTCATCGATACTTACTAGCACATATCATGCTTAAATATCTAAATAACTTTATATTATTATTATTACATCTAAACCAGCCTCCACAACACAAACGCCTGCCTCCGTCGGGAATCTAAACCGAGTCTTGTAGTTGGTCGGTGGTGTTAGAAGAGCCCCGATAAACGAGGTGGTAATAATGGAGGTGTTACATTTAAAAATTTAAATGCGTACTTTTTATTTCTAAAATAGTTGATGAACTACCATCCCTTAGGAAATAGTTGGTAAACATGCCCTAAGTACTACAGTTATAGTGACCGCCTAGTCGGTCGGAGGGCTGGCGTACACGCCTAAGTCCACCGACTAACCGCAAAGCTCAGGTTCGATTCCCGACGGGGGCAGACATTTGTGTGACGAACATTTGGATGTCTGCATTTCTGGGTCTGTGTGTTTATCAAATTTATTCAGGTATCTATTTAAATATTTCTATGTATCAGTATCGCTGATTAACACTCATGACACAAGCATATAATTTGCTTACTTAGGGGCTAGATTCAATTTATGTAGTTTGGCCATATTTATTTATTTATTTAATATGTATGGTGTTTATAAGCAACGGTCTTTTACCATTAGGATAGTCGCTTGCTCATTTGCTATCTAATACTACAAATAGTTTCTTCAAACATTTCTAATGTACTGTACAATACACGTTTAGGATTTATAACGATTTAGTATGTTCTACTTTCATTTCAGTTAAATATTGGGTTGTTTGTTTGAAATAATGGGTTTTTGTTTGAAATAACAGTACAATCGAGAACAATAGCTTTAACGTCCTAAAACAATCAATTGCCGACACTTCGAACTGTCTAGGTACAGATACAGCTTAAAAATATGAAAACCTTTGCGGCGCAGTTAAAAAAAGAAAACAACAAGGCGCGCAATCGTTCGGACACACGTGCGGTGCTGATGTTGCCACTAAAATATTTATCACGGCTATATTCTGTGTCTGTTGTCATATGATTTATTGCGTTTCGTTTTACGCTCATATTTTATTATGAATCGTCATATTTTATCTTTTGTGCAATAAATACATTCCGTTATACGGTATTTGGGTTGAAACTTTTATATTTAGTTGCTGTTTTTTTTTCGTGTTAACCAAATATATAACTAAAACTTAGATGATTTCCTAAACAAAGTAACGTTTTTATGGTACATATAACCACAGATATCCTAAAAAGTATACCGTGTTTTCTCGAATTAATTAACCAAACGTTATCGTTAAATTATTTGTAATACTTATTAATTTAATTACGAAATTCATTGTTGCCAAGAAGTTTGTTTTGCCACTGCTTCTCTTGCCTGGTAGTTAAAACAAGGTATGTTATGGTCCGGGTTGCCGGGAAATTTGTTTTAACATTTCTTCTCCTTATTGGCTAGCTTGGAAACAACAGTAGTTTATGGTAGCTAGTATAAGGTATTGCATTTATTTACATTTTATGATTGTTTATAATTAAAAAGTATCTTCACGCCCATATCCCCGAAGAGGTAGGCAGAGGTACAACCAAGGCACCCACGACTAGCCGAAGATACTAAGTCCCACAATGTGATAGGTGGCAAGCCTATCGCCAACCGGGCACATTTCCAATCCCGACCAACATTTTTTTTTTATTAGAAAATTGGAAAAATCCAATTTTCCGCCCGTTGGTCGACCCGGGATTCGAACCCGGGACCTCATGCAGTCAAGTCCAACACCCGGACCGCTAGACCACAGAGGCGATAATTTATAATTAATCTTCTAATAATTAAAAAAAATATATTTGAAGATTAAATCCATGCAAATAAATAATACATGCTCTTTTTATGAATATTGAAATGCTTGAACATTACGATGTCTTGGAATTTATTGGAATGTTTAAAGAATATATATTATGCCATTTTAATTACTTGCGAATACAGAACTAGCGGACTATTAACATAGTAACAAATAAATTCAACGAATCCGATAAAATAATTTATTGTTTACTATTAACTAAATGTTAACAATTCGCCAGAATTGTGTTAAAGAGTACCTGAAATGACACACTTGATTTTAATTTCTAATATTGCATAAATCGAGCTTGGAGAGTATCCCTGCTTGCCTAAATTCTTTTAAGAAGCTCTTTTTTATTTGATAAGAGAGACAACAAAGCACACGGCTCTTTTGATGGTAAGAGGCAACCGAGGTTAATGGACACCGTGGATGTTATTCGCGCGTCGCTATCTGGTGGCAGAGATGTTAGACCTTAAGTTCAATTCAGCCCTCCAGACAGGAATAGGACAGTGTCAAAAAAAATAATGTCCAGCAGGAATAGGTAACAAAATATCTTCACACCCATATCACCACCTATCTGAAAACACTAAGTCCCACAATGTGATAAGTAGCAGCTTATCTTCCTAGTTGTTTTATTAGAAAAATTATAAAACAATTTTCTTTGGGTTGCCCGACCCGGGATGGAACTCGACCATGAAGTCAAGTCCAACAACCACACTACTAGACCACACAAGAGAAGCAGGAATATATTATAAGGTGATGGATTTCTGCCCAGGCTAATGGCAAAACAGCTTTCTACCATCTCTGATATCTCGTGAGTAAAATTTGGAGATGTAGAGAACTCTGTCTGGGTTCTCGGAGTAGAACAGAACAGAGCATCTGCCATTCTACCAGGGGACTCGTAAGTGGTAGTCACTTAAGAAAATGTAGGTTAGTACTTACTTGACCACAGGTAGTAGAGTGCTGCGCAGCATCTTGCCCGGATAGGGATCTACCGCCTTACCTGTACCTGATTCCATTATGACTATGTCGTGTTCCGACCCGGAGGGTAGGGTAGCATGTAAACTTGCACAATAGGTCTATTATACCTGCCGTAGGACAGACATGCATCTGTAACATCTATGGTGTCTATAGGCCACGGCTATCTCCTACCATCATGAGAGCAATGTGCCTGTTCGCTGATCTCCCACATTAGAAAAAGGTATGAAATCGTATAAGCACCTCCGATGGTGATATTGCCACTAAAATATTTACCACCGGGATATTCTGTTTCCTCTGTCTCATGATTTATTGTTTCCCTTTACTCATATTGTACGTTCAGCTAAAGCTAAAGTTATAACGGCTGATGTAACAATGCCCGGTTTATGGGTTAATGTTTCCCGTTTATGTATTAACTAGCAGTTTCACGTAGCTTCGCCTGCGTAACTTGGCTTCTACTGCACCGATTTTAATGAAACAAAGCCTATGTCACTCAGGAATAATGTAGCATTCTAACAGTACAAGAATTTTTGAAATCGGTTCAGTAGTTTCGGAGCCTATTCACTTCAAACAGACAAACAAAAAAATCAAACATTTTCTCTTTATAATATTAGTATAGATACGATGTAGAATATTAATTTATAAATTAGAATAAACTATCAACTTGGCATCTTTTTATCTAAGAAACAGACAGAGAAAAAAATAAAGAAATCCACGTAAGCCGAAGATCCTTTCGGCCAGAGCACCATACCTTGGCATACCGCCAGTTCCTGAAAGGGCAATCAAAGCAGCCATCAAGTAACAATATCTCCAAAATGATCAGCTGTTATGTCTTGGGTTTCTGAAAGGCTTGTTCAAGGCCAATTAGCGAATCAATTATTACGGTAAGACTCACACATGATTTTACGTCAGCCAATGTTGTTTTCTGTCTGTCATATAACATTGCATCTTTTTTTAAAAAGGGAAAGGAACGTCACCTTCCTTTTAATGAAAATTGTCAGAATCGATTACAGAGTATGAAGTTGCTATGGAAGTAGTCCAAAATAAATAATTTTGTAGCTTATTTGATGTCTGCACCAGTTAAAGTTTCAAAATGTGCTATGAATAGATGTATTTACTAAATACAAAAAAAGCATCTTCAGGCCCAGATCCCCGAAGAGGTAGGTAGAGGCACAACCAGACACCCACGACTAGCTGAAGACACTAAGTCCCACAATGTGATACCTAGGTGGCAAGCCTATCGCCAACCGGGCACATATCCTATCCCGACTAACGTTTTTATTTATTAGAAAATTGGACACGTTTCTTTTTGTTGCTTGACCCGGGATTCGAACCCGGGACCTCAGGCAGTCAAGGCCAACAACTGAACCGCTAGACCACAGAGGCGACTAAATACAAATGTTTCAAAGCAACGCTTTTAAAAATTATCATCGTAAAATATATCTTCAGTAGAAACCGTTCCTAAAAATCAGCTACAAAAAATTTAAATAGTCCCAAAATAAACCATTTGTAGCTTTAGAAATGGCTGCACCAGATGAAGCTTAAAATATGGAAACTTGCGGCGGGTTTATAAAAATAAAAAATGAAAGCAAGAGTGCAATCGTTTGGAAACACGTACGGTGCTGATGTTGCAACTATTATTTATCATTGCTGTATTTTGTTTCCGATGTCCTGTGATTTATGGCGTTCCGTTTTATGCTCGTGTTTTATGTTCTGTGCCTTTACCATTTGCTATAGATTACGTTTGGTAATTTACTTATCGAAATTTATAGCTCTTGTACTCTGGATGTTATGAGTTTCTAACATCAGAGGTGCTGTCCAAAGTTAATTATTTAAGTTACGGAGACGCTAACGAATTTTTTTAGAGCGAAACGAATTTTTGAGTTTATACTCGTGATAAGGACTAAGAGATGTACTATACCATGAGACACTATAGCTTATGTTCGATAATTTACAAATCGAACTTTAAAGCGCTTTTAGTTTTAATTCATAGCTTGTTCCGTTAGCGTTTTTGTGTAGTTCATAGCATTAAAGAAACATACATATCTTCACGCCAAGTCTTTAGCAAAAATATTGATTTAAAGATTGTCAAAATAAAATAATAATTTAAACTTTCGCCATGAATGAAATCGTTATGTTCATTTTAAAAGTATATTTCAATTAGTAAGTGTCCGCTAGAAACTGATATTAAGACATATAATTTAAAAAAGAATTTGATAATTACACATTATAATTTAATAATCCTAAATTTAATAAATAATCTTAATAAACCCCGTATTGGTCCGGGCTCCTTTGCAGAATAGACCATCTGCCTTCCTGTGCCAGGCAGCTCGTAAAAGGTGAGCATAAGCATTACCGTCAATAACACCGTGACGTCTGACTAAGTGATAGAGTCTCGCAGCTACTCGCCCAGATTGGTACCACCGCTGTACCTATTCCTAACGCTATAACGTCAACACGTGTTCCGGTTTGGATGGTAAGGTAGCCGGTAAACTAAATTAAATGGAAACGTGTCTGAGTGCAGCCAAAAAAATTTTCCTGGACTTGATGTTTCTTGAGATCTACGATCTTAAATGGTTTTTCATAACAAAAGACAACGAAGAAGCATAAGACTCAGTCTTGTATAGAAAATGTGGTCTCAATAACTAAATAAAAAATAGTTAACGTCTCTGATTGCCGACGTAATAAAGTAAATCTAATGATCATTAAAATTGTAACATCTTGTGATACAACTTACGATATATTATATAACGTCCTAATTAGGCTAATGCTTATAAAGGAGCCTGTGTGTATGGAAAATAGCCTCTCCAATTAATATAGGTTGACTAGCGGCGCGCTCTCGAATGTAGAGGGCGCTCAACTCGACCAACAGCAATTTAAACTCCGACTCAAGAGGCAGCATAATTTCTAGTCGTTTAATTTTTTACTGTGGATGTTCTTGAAATTAAAATACTTTTGGCTCTTTGATATTTTCTTTGTTTGTATGGATTTTCTGATTGTAAGAAATACGAAATGTAAATGGAGGTTATTTATTTTTCGGAATATGTATGTTCAAGAAGTTGTGACCCCTTATTGGTCCGGGTCCGCTCAATAGAATATTGCATCTGCCTTTCTTCAAGGCAGCTTGTTAGAAGCGAGCATAAGTTGGTCCCCGTGTTGGTCCGGGCTCCTTTGCAGAATAGACCATCTGCCTTCCTGCCAGGCAGCTCGTAAAAGGTGAGCATAGGCTTATCGTCACTAACACCGTGACATCCTACTAGATGGTAGAGATTCGCAGCGACTTGCCCGGATTGGTACCAACGATTTACCTATTTCTGCCACCATAACGTCCAATGTTTGGCGTATATGTGTTCCGGTTCGGAGGGTAAGGTAGCCGGTAAACTTACTTTTGCTTAAGGCTTAACATACCGGCCTCAGGTTGGCAACGCATCTATTACCACCTTTTGTGTCTCTAGGCGGCGTGAATTTCTCACCATCAGAAAATCCGCCTGCTTTTTGCCTTGCAATATCATAAAAAAAGTTAAGGAATAGTTTATTACCAATAAGACTACTGGTAGTAGAGTAGTAATAGGTAATAGTAACTGGCCCGGGTAGGAATCCTCCGCTTTTTATATTCCTGCCACCATAATTACTCAGTCATGTTCCTATCACGAAGGTAGTCCTTCCATTTCAACATTAGGCCAGTAACAAGCCTGTAACATATATGGTGTCTACAGGTCACCTTAGGCTTACCATCAAAAGAGCCTTTTCCCTGTTCGCTGACCTTGAATTTATATATATATTTATTTAATTACCAACATATTCGACCACACTGCGGTAAACATTCATTTTATTATTAGATAAACATATTACTTATTTGTCAATTATATATTTTAATATTTAAACAAAAAAAACTTTATAATTTGTTATAATTTAATAAAAAAAGATTAAATTTAGTCTGATCTGATATCCTACACCACAAGTTGGTAGAATATGTTGGAACGCTTAAATAAATTTGTAACGTCTTTGTAACACTCATATTCCGCAAATAAACATTTTTTCTTTCTTTACTTTCTACACTACCACACCACTACCTACCAACGTTTCCAACCTTTGTCAGTCGGGAGAAGAAATAGCAAAACAAAATGAGTTGGAGATGTCAAAGATGCATACCGTACTTTTATGATTACCTACTAGTCTCGGTATAAAGTGTACTGCAATGTGCCCCGGTAGGGAACGACCACTGTTCTGATTTTTGCCGCAATAATGACAGTTTTGAAGTGAAAACTTCTTTAGCGGCGTTGCGTACTTTTTTGGTATGGGTAAAAACTTCTAAACTCGCGTCAGATGGTCAGATCAAAAATTCGTAAGACGGCGGAGGGCGCTTGCGCGAATGTTCGTGTTGTCATGTTTGTGTACGATAGCGCAATAAATTAATATTGTATTCTACCACATAAATGATAGTAGTAACTTTCATACTGATAATTAAAGCAATTCGTTCAAAATTATTCCCTAACCATTCCAAAATATCAAAAATGCACAACGTTAATATTCAAGTTTTCACCTCTGCCTTCACTCCCGGAGTGCAACCCGTTGTTTTTTAGCACTGTCGTATTCCAGTGTAGGTAATGGTAGGATAGCTGGCAAATATGCCTATTAGGCCTAACACCCCGCCCACAAGACAGCGACGAACCTGCAAATTGATAAGTCATAGTCTAGTCTAGGTCATGGTTATCCCTTATTAGAAGAGCCGTGTGCTTGTTCTCCTTCTTATCCCAAAAAAGAAAGTTTGCTATACAACTAAATTTGAATTTCCTTTATTGTTTCACAATTTCCAATTACTTGTTTCTAAAAAATAGAACACGATGAATTTAAATTAAAATAAAAGTATATTGAATTAAAAATACATTTTTGTTATTTAATGAATCGTTTGTTTTAGGTTCTGGTTTTAATATTGACACAAACGGCCGCCATGGCAAAAAGACAAAGTGAACAATAAATTTAATTCCTTATTTTGTTTTGAGTAGGGTCACAAATTGCTTTTGTAATTGGACGTAGTTAAGCAGAAAGGATGCAATCCACATCTGTCCCCGTGTTGGTCCGGGCTCCTTTGCAGAATAGACCAACTGCCTTTCTTGCCAGGCAGCTCGTAAAAGGCGAGCATAGGCTTATAATCACTAACACCGTGACATCTGACTAGGTAGTAGAGTTTCGCAGCGACTCGCCCGGATTGGTACCACTGCCTTACCTGTTCCTGCCGCCATAACGTCATGACGTGTTCCGGTTCGGAGGGTAAGGTAGCCGGTAAACTTACTTTTGCTCGAGGCCTAACATACTGACCTAAGGTTGGCAACGCACCGTTACCACCTTTGGTGTCTCCAGGCGCCGTGAATTTCTTACCATCAGGAAATCCGTCTGCTTGTTTGCCTTCCTATAACTTAAAAAAAAACATCTTACTAGTTTTGAGATAATTGACTTTGAAGTTTATATATTTACAATAATATGTACTGGCCAAACATGTGGGTTTGTATCTAATTAATTATTATACAAATGTCATAACTTTGTTTATCTGTAGGATCTTTTACTGAACGAAAGTATTATAAGTTTTACGACCTCTTTATTATGTTTCACTCAATTTTGGTGTTCATGTGGGTTGGATCCTTTCTGCTTAACTACATCCAATTGTATTGCTCGATTTCGATTTTAATAAAGTTCTGACTTATTTACATACAGTAATGCTTATTTGGTTTGAATGCTTGAGTTTTAAAAAAGTAATAAAAGTATTACGTTTTAGTGTTTGTGTGCTTTACATACTTTGTTGCTCGAAGGGTTAGCGTACACGCCTAACGCTCCATAAGGCTCGGGTTTAATTCCTGAGCATTCAGGTACTTGTGCGATCAACACCTAGATGTCTGATATTGGGTGTGTTTATTAAATTTGAAAAAAAGTATCTTCACGCCCATATCCGGTAGGCAGAGGCACAACCAGGGCACCCACGACTAGCCGAAGATACTAAGTCCAACAATGTGATAGGTGTCAAGCCTATCGCCAACCAGGCACATATCCTATCCCGAGAACATTGGAAAAACCCAATTTTTTTTGTTGTGTTTTTGTTTTGTTTGGATCCGGGATTCGAACCCGGGGCCTCATGCAGTCAAGTCCAACAACTTATTCTATGTACACTGTCGATAATAAAAAAAACAACAAGCATACATTTTTTTTAATTTACTTAATGTTTAACTTGGGTTAGATTCAATATGTACAGTTTGTCCAGTGATGTTTTATGTAATTACTAGCTGTTGCTAGCGGCGTCGCCCGCGTGGTAATGGTTTCACTGGACATTTTTTTCGGTATAAAACGATCCTATCTGGTAATGTAAATTATCCTCTATTTGCCAAATTTCATGAAAATCTGTTCAGCCTTTTTGCGTGAAGGATCAACAAACATACAAACTTTTGCATTTGTAATATTAATAGGCTTTTTTAAACATTAGGCATCAATAAGAGGCACACGAAAATACTGGTTGCTATTTAAAATGCCAAGAAGCAAATACATATCGTATATGTATAATGAAAAAGAGAAACAATATTACAGGATGCTAGTTGTTGCAGTTTGTTAATTAAAATTTAAAAGTTATAGAATCGCTAGTTACAATAGTTATAACGGAAGCGTAGCGTTCATAGCACTTCTGTAGCTTTAGCGTAGCTCTTACAACACTATTTGTAGCTTTAGCATTTCGCTCATCGCACCACTTGTAGCTTCAGCGTAGCACTAACAGCAAATTTGTTGTTGCGGCGTAGCAAAGCTTTCGTTGCCTGCGGATTCTTTCAATATCAAAAACTTAAGAGTTGCGTTCATAAATCTTATCTTTTGCCCTCATTTGTTGTATCAGGATTTGAGAAAGTAGGTAGTTTCTTTTCATTTAATTTTTTATGCGTTTTGTGACATGTTTGGTATGTTTTATAACACATTTAGTTAAATTTCTTCCAATAAATCGCTTCTATTGTCTATCACTCCAGTGTTAGTCTAGATTATATAAGGTTCAGCATTGATTTCGTCGGGCACACTCAATGTGTTTTTTTTTTCAATATTCTGATTGGCACATCGTTGCTTGAGATCGTGTAGTACCCGGTTGGAGGTAGGCCTATGCGACTGTATGACTTTTGCCCAATCGTAAGTCCTATGGCTGTATTTGTGCCTACGATTTCGTATTTATATTAATCTTTTTGTAGGTATTCCAGATCTGTTAACCGTTTATTTTTATATTTGTTCTTTTACTTTCTGCAGAAACTTCTGCTAATAGTTGCATCAAAAGTGGAAACACATTTTTAGGATTCTAAGCGCTATCTTCTAAACCTATTAGCACCCTTTGTGTATTAAACTTTGAAAAAATTCAACTTTCTTGCTATAATTTAGGAAAAATACTAAACCTGAGAAAAAGTAATTTAACCAACCAGCTGACTGGTAAGTTTTATGAGTAGGTGTAGGCAAAGTTCGTAAATAAACCAAAGATTTGTATGTACACCGACGTAGACATACCTTTTATAAAGGAGACATTCAATAATTTTTCATATTCAATGTGAATGTGAAATAGCTCAGTGAATCAGTTTTTGTTGGTTTTATTAGTGATTTTTAATTTACGTTATTAGTGTGACTGTGTGTTGTATAAAATAGCAGATTTATTTTTATAAATGTAAATTATTTGACATTTTAAATGCCAAAGTCCAACACCAGCACCGAACCATACATTAAATGTTGCTTACCCCACAATTGCATGGTAGTTTGTGTAAATTTTTTTTTATTTATTTAATGTATTTCTAATTTATTTTTTTAATATCATCCACGCCGTTTAAACTTAAATACGCCAATCACACACTCATGTTCTTGTTACTTTCGAAAGAGTGTACCGAATTTTAACTTATTATAAAAATATTACGTATTACGTATGTCATGTCTATCTCAGTGAACATATAAGTTTGTATATACCATAAAGGTCATTGACTTCACCCCGTTGGAAACCGTACGTGATGAATCTTTACGACACCCTAAGGCGTGTTTATATAAGCTACCATAGTCATGAAGGTCGTAATAGTTTAACAGCGTGAAATGGAACTAAAAGTCACATTTCTGTATCGATATTGTTTGTAGTGTGATAGGAAATTTTATTTCATTTATTATTGTAGTAAAATATGTTTTTTTTATATAATCTTTATTTAAAAAAGGACAGATGTGTTGCCCATGTCAGTCCTGTAAATATCTTGTATATGTTGCCCTTACAATAAATAACTTACTTGTTACCCGATCTTACACCATTCTAGCTGATCCCGATAATGGGTCAGACAAGATGGCAAAAACATAACCTAAATCCAAATGATTTATTTTAAGAGAAGCTCGTTCCGGCCACATTCTATCAAAATATTTGTAAAATATGTTGTTCGATTTACTTCACTTCTCTGTCGCAAGATTGTTTATTGTTTATTAGATGTCAATGTAATTAAATAAAAGACAGTCACGCCGCCTAGAGACACCAAAGGTGGTAATTGTGCGTTGCCAACCTGAGGCTGAGATGTTAGGGCTCGAGCAAAAGTAAGTTTACCGGCGACCTTACCCTCCAAACCGGAACACGTAATGACGTTATGGCGGCAGGAATAGGTAAGGCAGTGGTACTAATAGGGCGAGTCGCTGCAAAACTGTAACACAAATATTTTATTAAATTTCAGTCGTAGAGAGGCCAACACCATCTTCCAATAATGAATTAAATTAGTTATTTAGTTTTGTGAATCATTGAAACGGAACAGTTTGTTTTAATTAAGTCATAGAACCCTAAAACGGTTTGCTTGCATTGGAACCCTCACATGTTACTGTTGTCATAACTTCAACACTCAATTATTGTGTTTGATTGAAATGTAAGCAATAATAAATTGATTAATGAATGAATGAATACACTTTATTTTTATTTATTTTTTTTGTACAGAAGAGGAGGTAAACAAGCAAGTGGGTCACCTGATGGAAAGTGATCACCTCCGCCCACGGAGATCCGCAACACCAGGAGTATCACAGATGCATTGCCGACCTTTAAAGAATGAGTACGCTCTTTTCTTGAAGGTTCCTAAGTGATAATCGTTTGGGAATACCGCCCTCGGTTACTGATTCCACAAAGGTGTTATACGGGTAAAAAATGTCTTCGGAATCGCACAGTTGCAGATCGCCACGCATCGAGATGATGGGCATGATACCTTAAGCGCTGACGCGATGTCTGAAGTTGGAAATCAGCGGCTGGAATTAAACCAAACAACTGTTATGCACCAAAATTTAGAAATAATACACACTTTCACTTATAATATTTAACACAAAGGCGATCTTATCGCTTCAGAACGATATCTGCTAGACAACCTTAACCAGGTAGTAACCTAACCATAAAATCCAAAAGACAGTCTTAACACTGCAGCCTCAGATTGCAACGTGCCATTGTTATCTTGGGAAGCAAATTTTTAGTTTATCCTCATATTTAGTAAAACAAAAACAAACGTAAGTCAACTTAACTTCGATTGTGGCCTTCGATGAGTAAGTAATAGGAAAGTTATAAAAACTAGGAGTATGAGTTTCGCATGTGTGAACGCACGGCTAATCACTACATAGTATAAAACAAAATCGCTTCCTCTGTCCCTACGTCCCTATGTATGCTTAAATTTTTAAAACTACGCAACGGATTTTGATGCGGTTTTTTTGATGAGTAAAGTGATTGAAGAGGAAGGTTTATATGTATATTTCATAATCGCCCGAAGCCGGGGCGGGCCGCTAGTAATAAAGTAACGTACGCTGTATATTATTTTTGTGCAGATTATAACAATATAGTTACAGTTATAAACGTACATTACTTTTCTAAAAACAATTGCTCTGTTGGTCAGTGACCTTACGAACACATTTTCAGGTATGCAATATGAGTGAGTGTTAAAATTATTCAATTAATCTGACGTATTTTAATGATTCCACTAATGACTATATCACTAATGAGGTGGTAAATATAACGATTACGTAAACCAAATACCTATATGTTAATCTACTGAAAGTTCAAAACATATGAAAATAGCTTGAATATTTTTACACGGATGATATTTCAATAGCACACGAATGAGTAGAGTTAATTAAAAGTTTTAAAAAGACTGAAAACGCATAGTTTTTATTCGGGCCGGCTGTAGCACGGTTGAATTCGCAACACAACGTAGCAGTGATGCGTAGCAACGTAGCATCGTAGCCGTGTGCTACGGTAGAATCGTATTAAACTCATGACTGCATTTTATATGATCTAAATATATTGTTATCACCTAGGTATCGAATTATAGAGGAACAATAATTCCTTCCACTTGACACTACCAAAACGACACCACCGGTGGTGTCATATGGAATCTCTAGTCCATATGACACTATCCTAGTGATGTCTAGAAATGCGTTTTTGACAAACAGCTCTTAATTCCTTATTTGAAGTTATCTATAGTTAAAGGATAATTAATAACAAAGTTTGTGACATATTATTTTTTTACTTAAGTGATTTACATTTTAATCATTAATGTATTAAATGACGGATTGGAAATTACAGTGCAGCAAATTAGTATTATAGCATGTCCACAATTGTTGCTAAGTGCTTGTAAAAGGCCTCTAAGAACTTTTCTTTTTGTGTTTCTTTTCCGGGACAAAAATTTTCGGCCAACATTTTTGCTGTATTTAATACAATTTGAGCATCACTCGAATAGTCCATTTGGGTAAAATTATCCTTCATGTTTTGTTCCGTATGCGTGTTATGCGTTTTAATGGACATATAAATGCCTGGTGTAACATATTCATTTGTATCGTCGACAAAATACTCTTGAGTATCCTGCATTTCAAACACATCATCGGGCGAGAGTTGGTATTGTCTATGTAACATCACTAATAGTCGGTGTTGTCATATGGACCAGAGATTTCATATGACACCACCGGTGGTGTTGTTTTGGTGGTGTCTTGTGGAATGATGGGGGAAGATTACAAGGGAACAGTCATGCATAGCGACGTAGCAGCGTGGTCGAATGCTACAGTAGCATTTATTTGAACTCGGCAGGACTGTTCACTATTGTAAATCTATCATTCTTATTGTATAGTAAAATTTTGAAAACTAAAACTGTTTGATTGCAAACAAACAAAATTGAAGATATTTAATTTAATAGGTAAACTCGATACGGAAAATTATTTCATAACTAGAAAGCAACAGTAGAATATTGTTGAATATTGTGCAGTTGGAAAGGTTGAAATCGTAGCTGGCAACACACTACGACCGCGTTTGATTTTTAATTGGCGACGTGAATATTTATTCGTTTGCTTGTTCACATTCTAATGCTATCAAACATACTCGTATCTAATTTAACCTACTTTTTTTAATATTAATACACATTTGAATATATCCCCCAGAAATCTAAGCTGATATAATTGAAATATAGCTGTGTTTTTAGTCTACTTCAAACCAAACATTTTCAATTAAGCGCTTAGTTTTTTTTACTCGTTTATTCGGCTAGTTAATCAATTTGGGTAGTTATTTTATTGAAGGATAGATCATGATTCGGAGGTGATTCTATTTCAAAATCATTTGCTATCAGTAGAAAAAAGATTTATAAAAACGCGACTTGGTACCTAAAGAAATAATTGAAGTCGGTTTGTGCAGTTTTTCTGTTCTAAATCATGATGTAGACTAGAATCAGCGATCAAACAGCTGTTTTCCAAATTTATTAGTTTCAACGATTTTTATAAAATTCGCTTAGTATGACAAATGTAGCCGTTGTCTGGTATTTTATTACAGCTTGATGTGGTTGAATGACGTGTCTATTAAGTGCTTCAACCGTGCGTAGAGTGTCTACGTGCGTAGACTTAATGGTGTAGATAAAGATGTATCAGTGTCATAGTTGTTTAAAGAGACGTCTCTTTGGAGAATCACGTGCATAATAACGAAATAAAAACACGACCCCTATAACATTTAACTAGAAGGTGGTTAAGTTTCTAAGTTGTCTGGATTTTACATTTGGAATGGGAACGTAGTAACGACATAACGGCGATAATAATAAGTTACACGGTCGTATGAGTGCAAATGAGAAGTTTAAGGTTTTTTTAATTTTCTAATTGGGATTAGGAAAGTTCCCGGTTGGCGTTAGGTTATTCATCTATTTGCTATTGTAGGACTAACTAGTATTTTCGGCTGGTAGGCTTCCTTGGTTGTACCTCTGCCTACCTTTAAGGAGATACGATCATAAATATACTAAATAACTCAATAGTTCATGGTAACTTTAATATGGGCATATTTAAATTAAAATTTACCTTAACAAAATAACTTTTTAACAGAAGGTTGCATACCTTAATGTGGATGAATGGAATGTGGATATGTTGTGACTTGTGACGTAAAGAAATTTCGCAATAGCTTTTTACACCCATATTTAGTAAAAGGCAGACAAGACAGGGTTTCTTTTTGTTGTGGAATTTGGGTGCAACGTCAAGCTAATAAAAAACAAAGCCAAACCACATTTATCAAAGTTTTAATAAATATATAATCATAATGTTAGAGCCTCATGAAACTGCGAGCATAATTACTTCAAAGAGACTTGAACCCCACTAGTTACCGAGCGATAATTAAAATTAAACAACGCTTTAATCGCTTGAACGAATTTCATAACCACTTCTCACCCTCCGGTAAGCTATCGGGCTTAAAACTAACAAGGGGCTGTAAATCTAGTGTATTGGCATATTTGTAAACTTTAGTGTAGGGTGGTGGAAAGAGAAACAGTGTTGGGATCACTATTTTGTTCTTACCTGGAAGACATTTGCGATAACATTGTTGCGCACTCGCTGAACTAATTTTAAGTTATTGCTATCTTCTTTCAACGTTAGTAATAGAAAGAGATGAAATACGTTTTAGTGCTGTCATATTAGTTTGTACTAGAGAATTTAATCTACACATTGGAAAACGTCGATTAAAAACATCACGAGGTAACATATCCCAACGAATCGGGTATATCTGAAATGTTCCATCTCTTTTCTTTTTATTTCGTTGGAAAAAGATAGCATGCGCCAAAGATAATTTTAGCTAGTACTCAGCAGAATTACCGTAGTTTCCATTTTTATGACTTAGTAGTTTGACGCTACGAGTTACTGAACGTTTGTTTTGGGTATCGCGATGTGATTATCCACTAGGCCACATCAGTTAGCTAGGTAGCGAAGTGCCTGTCGTTCAGCTTTTCGCCCAGATTGATATTAGCGCCTTATCTTTTACTGCGGGCATACCGACAGCGCTTGTCATTATTGTATTCCGTACAGAGCTTTTACTATGAGTTCGTATAGATTACGTTCAGTAAGTTACTTGTCAAAACCTAAAGCATTTTTGGTCTAAAAATGTGTTTAGTTACCGATAGAGGCGCTGTTTAAAGTTCTCATACAAATAATAAATATCTTTTGACAAGTCACACAAATTAAATCTAACCCCAAAGTAAGCAAATTATATGCTTGTGTTATGGGTGTAAGTCAACTATTCTAATACATAGAAATACTTAAATAGATACCAAAATATATTTAATTAACACCCAGACCCGGAAATGCAGACATCTAAATGTTCATCACAGAAATGCGTGCCCCCGTCGGTAATCGAACCGGAGCCTCGCTGTTGGTCGATGTAGTTAGGCGTGTACGCTAGCCACTCGACCAACGAGGTTAATATACAGTATACAGAGTATAGTAAATATGACAAGCCGTAAACTCATGTTAAGAGCTCTGGAGGGTAGAGTAGTATATGTTGTTGGCAGACTTGTATACGTGACGTCTAAATTGAAGTTGCTAAAGTATTACCGCCTAAAAACAAAAAAAATAAACGAATGTTTATTTTTTTAACACAAGTTTTACAACACACAGACTAAAATTGGATTATTATCAAATAATAATAACATGTTGCCAACGAAAATTTAGGACAAAAGCTAGCGACGCACCAGTAAAATCTGTGGTGTTCGTAATCGACGGTTGCCTTATCATCTGGAGAGCTACCTGCTTGTTTACTTATAATCTAAAATACTTGATTGTGTGGTAATAGGCAAAGGTTGTGATCAACATATTGTTTTAAACCAGATATATTTCGTTTGTGTAAATTAAAGTAAATTAATTAAGTAAATTAATATCAATTTGTGTAAATCAATGCTTGTTTGCATGGAATGGAAGTATTTTGATAACGTTACTGTTTTTTTTTATATTTTGGAAATGGTTTGGATGATTAATGTTTTAAAAATGAGTTGGTACGTTTTTTTATGATACTGGAAGGCAAACAAGCAGACAGATTTTCTGATAGTAAAAAATTCACGCAGCCTACAGACACCAAAGGTGGTAATAGTGCATTACCAACCTAAGGCCGGGTCTATGTTAGGCCTCGAACAATAGTAAATGTACCGGGTACCTTACCCTGTGAATCGGAACTCTTCAACGGCAAGTGCTGACGATTTGGCGGCAGTAATAGATGAGGCGGTGGTATCAATCCGGGCGAGTCGCTGCGAAACTCTACCACCTTGTCAGTGGTCACTTTGTTAGTGACGGTAAACCTTACTCGCCTTTTACAAGCTGGAAGGCAGATGGTCTATTCTGTAAATGAGCACAGAACAACACGGGGAACACGTAATCAGAATTTAGTTTAAAGTAAAAATTTATGAGCATGCGAATAAAAATAATTAAGTGAGATTTTTTTCGTTGTGAGTTGGTAGTATTAAAAAATTGTGGAATCCCAGAATTAATTAAAAGTTTGGAAAAGCGTAGTTTTTATTCGGGCTTGCATTATTAGTACGGTAAAATTCGTAACACGACGTAGCAGTGATGCGTAGCGACGTAGCAGCGGCATAGCGACGCGCTACAACGGAATCATATTAAATTCACCTCTGTTGGCTACATCCATACTTCCAAACTAATAGTATAAATTGCTAAAGTCTGTCTATTAGACTTTTACGGCTAAACCGCCTGACCGTTTTTAATGCGACATGATAAGCATATTTTTAAAGATCTGAGTTCAAACACAAGCAATTTTGTAGGAGATTTAAAGTTTTAAAAAATATTTTTTTCGTGTTAACTCGGACTAAGTCGCTATTAAACAGCTAGCATAAATATAAGCCTTTATTATTTTGGGACAGACACCTAATTTGGGGAAATCCGAATCGCGGCGCAGACAGGTTACAGCTTAGAGGTTTTAGATCTTTTGGTATTGAATTGGTACAGATATATACTGTCACAGAATAAATTTCTTAATCGAGGCCGCGATAAAAATATACCTTGTAACAATATTCAAAGTGATGTAGTAGATTATTATCCAATTAACTAATGTTAAATGTTAATGTTGATAAAAATATCTGATTTAAAAAAATTGTTTCAGAATCCTCAATGTCTTTTTTTCTTTCAAAAGTTTGGTGAAATTATTACGTTTTATTTTTTTTCTATAGATATTCCTTATTATTTTTATTTTTGTGTGTGTGTGTTTTTTTTTATTTAGCAATGTTAGTAGCTTTGGAATAAAGTCTGTGACTGCCTGACTGTCGAATCTGTAAGGGTTCCGCTGTTCCCTTTTCGGCCTTTAGTAACGTAAAAAATATATCAAATTTACAAAAAACAATAATCAACTTGTTTCATGTTATTGGACGAATGGTTATTGCAACATGTAACATCTGCAAGCTTTAATTCTTTTTCCTATATTTTATCAGGCTTGTCCCCAATTTTTTGAAACATTTAAAAGGAATTCTTTAGTTAGTTAAATCAAAAATGTCCCTTTTAACTTGTTCTGCCATGCGAGATATCCCGCTTGACTCGCCGTCGAAATGGCGTGAATGCCTCTGGTAATTGATACTTCGGACAAAGTCAAGCAGAATTTGAAATGATTTAATAAATGATGTATCCGGTTCGTTAGTTTATTTATTTCATTTCTTTTTACTTTTCTGTAAATATATAAAAGAGTCATCAATTACAATTAAGTTAAAAATTTTATGTAACACTAGCTGTTGTTCGCGTGGCTACTGGTCCCACAGGAACTTTTTTTCAAGATAAAATCTGTCCAAGTTATTCTCTACGTGATTCCCAAATGTCACGAAAATCGGTTCAGCAGTTATTGCGTAAAGGCGTAACAAATAAACAAACATACAAAGTTTCACATTTATAATATTAGTAGGATTTGTTCTTTTCCACAATACAATTTTTGACAATTCATGTTACAATTAAGCCAACCGGTTTCACTTTTTACATCATCAGGGCTTTACAAAGAAATATAAATAAATCTTATTTATTTTAACATTCAGTGTTGGGTTTTAAGTTACTGACGGATAGCTTAAGTGTAACACAGAGTTCTCTATCTGCTTTAGTTATACAATGCAGATGTAGATGGAAGAAGGTACATTGGGAGGCCGAGGTTGACATTCCATGATCAAATCGCTCGGGTTTTTTGTAAGAATGATGTCAAGAGAAGAGGCTATGTGTTTGAATTCGGTTGAATTATGTTTGAGGCTCAAAGTTTGAGCTATTATACTAAAACCAAGTCGGTTGACCTCGGAACCTAACCCTGTTCGAAGACCAAGTCGGTTGCCCTCGGAAACTAACCCTGTCCGTGTTGTGAACACTCCCAAGATACTAATGAAAGATCATTGGTGTGTCCCGACCTTTATTGACTAGTGTCTAGTGTACTCTTAATCTTATATTCAGGGTTAAGCACGAACTACATGGCACTGGTAAACGGTCAATACAAATTTGAAAATCCAAATAACGGTGTGATTTAATAATAACCAGAGCAGAGCAGAGAGCTGTACAATTGGTAAAACATAAAACGTCTAACACTATGAATTTGGAGAACGCTAGGCATGTCTGTAAGGATCGTAACGTTTGGCACTCGATACTCTCTGCCGAGTCTGTGTGGGACTTGGCGTGAATATATATATTTATGTAAAGTAAAGGTAAGGTATCTTCACGCCCATATCCCCGAAGGGCTTTGCGGTGTCACAACCCTACGACCAGAGTTGCGAGTAATCAACTACTTTTGTAATCGGATTGATAATCTGATTGTAAGTAATCATGATTACATCAAATATGATTACTTTTAATCTAGATTACTTTCAATCATGATTACATTTGTAATCGTTAGTTTTGATTACAGTAATCAGTAATCTGATTATATGATTATATTATATTTTTTCCCGTGTTGGTCCGGGCTCCTTTGCAGAATAGAACATCTGCCTTCCTGCCAGACATCTCGTAAAAGGCGAGCATAGGCTTACCGTCACTAAAACCGTGACATTTGACTAGGTGGTAGAGTCTCGCAGAGGCTCGCCCGGATTGGTATCACCGCCTTACCTATTCCTGCCGTCATAATGTCAGCGCTTGCCGTTGACGTGTTCCGGTTCGGGGGATAAGGTAGCCGGTAAACTTTCTTTTGCTCGAGGCCTAACATCCCGGAGTCAGGTCATTACCACCTTTGGTGTCTCTGGGTGGCGTGAATTTCCGACCACAGGAAATCCGTCTGCTTGTTTGCCTTCCAATAACATAAATAAAAAAAAAATGGGCAAAGACTTGATTTAACTCTTAATGACTATTTTTAATAATTGCGGTTCGATACTTAATCAGTCAATCTTATTATGTATGTCTGCAATTTTTCAAAAATCTGCTGAGAGAATTGGAAACCAGATGGCATTGGTGTTTTACACTATTTCATTATTTAAATCCTTAATTAAATTCAAAAAAAGATGTTTCGCGTGTTCAATTTCATATGCAACCATGACCAATTTACCGAAATCCATCAGACTTACGGAAAAGATGTTTGAAAAGAGGGTACTTTTGAAGTTGTTTTTTTTATAGCATTGGAAGGCAAACGAACAGACATATTTCCTGGTGATGAGAAATTCACGTCGCTTAGAGACACCAAAAATGGTAATGTTGCGTTGCCAACCTAAGGCCGGTATGTTAGGCTTCGAACAAAAATAAGTTTACCGGCTATCATACCTTCGGAACCGGAACACGTCAACGGCAAGCACTGACGTTGTGGTGGCAGGAATAGGTGATAGTAGGGGAGCCCAAGAGGGGATTTTTGGACTAACTCAGGCGCGTCAGATTAAGATGTGGGAGATACCCTGTACCATTGTTGAACACCTCCATTATGTATCAAATATCTACATAGAGACGCGCATATAGGGTTGTCTGTCTAATTTTTTTTTTGGCTTGAAAATAAACTCGAGTGTGTCAGATTAAAGTACGGCGGGCTTATTGTGTGCCAATAAGTCCATGTTTGAATTTTTCTGATGATTTGAACAAGACGTACGGGAGTAGGAGGTTCAGAAACTTTAAAAAATCAAGTCATATGTGTTAATTGTCTGATTGACATATTTCTGTCATCGGAGACACATTAGGCATATATATATAATTAATATCTGATGAGTTCGGCTATGATCAAGTGACTGAAATTGCTATTTTAGCTTCTAGACACTTAACGCACCGCTAAAAAGAAAAACTTTACATTACCATTTTTACTCTCCACCATTTAATCGACAAAGTGCAATGGATTCCAATCACGCTGGAGTTACTACACATTTCGCATCGCGGGCTCCCCTACTATAAGGCAGTTGTACCAATCCGGGCGAGTCACTGCCAAACTCTCCCACCTAGTAGGATGTCACGATGCAAGTGACGGTAAGCCTATGCTCGCCTTTTACGAGCTGCCTGGCAGGAAGGCAGAATATGGTATATTCCATAAAGGCGCCCGGACCAATACACGGTGAATCTAATTTAAGCTCCAAATAGCACACATAAATAGTAAACAGTTGCTATGTTTTACATATTTACTATAAAATCTTAGCTTGTTTTAGGCTTAGTACAAGTATATTGATTCGTATTAATGCGTCCATCTTGACGCCATGGACGTGTTTATCCGCCCATATACCTGAAACAACTTGCCCTTAGTGCACGGTACTGTTGTGTCCATTTGCGATATGAACGGAGCTCGAAGTGCTTCCATTCTCCACAGTACAATATGGACGCATTAGTAAATGAGACCTCACTTCATTTGTCCGATACTACGCAATATTGTAGGCAACGTTGTTGAAAGGATTTATATAACTTGTATAAAAATAAATCGTTGCGATGACCACAATACTATTTATTTTCAACTAAAGAATATACTGAATGTAGGTTTAAATGTCTTTGGACAAGGTAAACAAATGAAATCTAACCCCAAAGTTAGTAAATTTAATGCTTGTGTTATGGGTGTTAGATACAAATACAGGAATACTAAAATAGTTACCGCGATAAATTTAATAAACACACCCAGACCCAGAAATGCGGACACCTTGATGCTTAAATTACAGGTGGCTTCCTCCTCGTGAATTAAACCCGAGCCTTGCGGTTAGTCGGTGGAGTAAGGCGTGTACGCTAACTTTTCGACCAACGAGGCGGTTCACAATTCGACGTTTGTATACTAAACTTGCTCAATTGGTTACAGGATAGCGACGCGCCTACAAAATCTATAGTTTTCTTAACACTATAGTCCAGTATTTCTTACTATTAGGATTTAAGTGTCCTTCAAGCATCTTGAAAATATTTTTTATTTAACTTTCTGCTAAAGGACATCGCACACTTGGATAGGCCGCATCGGGGCGCATCGGATTTTGATACATTTTATATAGAGCAACGCACACTGCCGGAGAGTATCGTTGCGGATTTTTCGGTGCTGGATTTTTGTGCACCCCGTGTGCAGTCCCCGATGCGGTCTACTGTTCCCAAAGAAGAAAGTAAATACGATATTAATATATTACGATATTAATATGAAAGAGGGCTAATGACATTTTAATGCTAAAGTTTTGTACAACATCTACTTGAGGCGCTACTTTTCATATATGACAATTTTAGAATAAAGTTACCACTTTTCTTTTTTAGTCTACCCTTTTGTAATGAGTAACAGAAATCCGCTCGTCCCGCCTAAATGTGCTTTGCAATGCGACGCGCCCCGATCCGACCTCTCCACTCCGTCAACGGTGAGCGCTTTCCTTAGGACGACCAATGAAACTAAAAGTTAGTGAAGATACTAATAACCTCTTAAGAATTATCAGTAAATTAAATAACTGGTATCGCATTATCCCAGTAAGGAGAAGGTTGCTCTTAGCTCAGTCTTTTTAATTTAATTTCAAGCAAGTTCAACTTCGTTTCTTTGAAAAAATAAGTAGAAGTACAACCCGGGCATCCACAATTTGCCAAAGGTACTATTTAGTCCTACAATGCCATAGATCAACGGTCGGCAACCCGCGACCCGTGAATGTCTTGTAAATCCTATTAATATTATAAATGCGAAAGTTTGTAAGTATGGATGTATGGATGTTTGTTACTCTTTCACGCTCGAATGGCTGAAGGGATTTGTCTGAAATTTGGAAGACAGATAGATTGTGACCTGGAGCCTGGATATAGGCTATTTTTAATCCCGATCGCACACCGGGTTTCTGTGAAAACGCGGGCGAAGCCGCAGGTAGCAGCTAGTAAGTTATAAATAACAAAATAATTGCAAGAACGTTCCTCGGTTGACCGTATGAATATAATATACGCTGTGTAGTGTGAATTTAGCCTTAAGAACGCGCTTCTCTGTGCCCATCTCATTTTTTCTATAGGATATGACAAAAAATATAATTGGCTTCTAGGGTTAATATCACAAGTGTGGCTCACCTTTAGTTTATTTTGTCGCCTTGTGGCCCTTGCCTTCCAAAAGGGTGCCGACCGCTGCCATAGATGATAAACCTATTATAACACCGTTTAGAGTTTCTCCAACGTCCGCTTGATTTATTAGACAATTGTGTAAAAACACTGTTTTGAGTTGCTCGACCCGGGAAACGAACCCAAGCTCTGATGCAATCGACGCCAATTCTATCTCTTATAACCATGTACATACATAGAAATAGTAAACACATTACATTTTGCGTTGCGTAGTCGGTAAAAATCAACTTATTTACAAGATTCAGACAAAAGCCAGTAATCAATAATAGTGCCTTCGCTACGAAATATCTCTTTTATTACAAAATGGTTAGAGTTTTTAGTCGCCCAACACGGAAACTGAACCCCATTGCTCATGTAATAAACTCCAAAAACATACCAAAATGCACAAAACATAAAAAACATACTCCCTTTTCTTGCTGCGCTGTTGGGTAAAAATCAAGTTATGTACGAGATTGAGGCAAAAGCCTAGCAATCAATAATACTAGTGCCTTCGATAGAAACTCCCCTTTTCATTTAATATATTGTCAAACTATCTAGTGCGTCGCTAAGGTAAAGAAGATGGATTACGTTATTAAGTTACAAGAATTTCCCCCCATCCGGGGAGCGATCGATCCCTTCCGATTAGGTTGTAAGTATTTACTGATTGTTAAGTGATTTATTACTTGTTTATGGCTTTGTTTTAATAGACTTCAGAAATTAGGAGTTGACAGTTTGTGTAAAGTTTTTTATGTGCATTTTCAGCTTTTTAATCTATATTTAAAATAACATTTCCTGACTGACTGATTCATGATCGCCGAGCAAAAACTGTGTTACAGGCATGAAATTTGATGAGTAGTAGAAGATGAGTTTGATGAGTAACCGGGTCTATGTGGAATGACATTTTTTCATTACACCACAGGCTAGATCGTAATGTAGGAGAAAAGTCTTAACGGTGCCTGTTTGCCTGTTATATAGCAAAAAATATGTTGCTATTAGTACGGAAACCATTAACTGGTGATGGGGTCGTCACTCGCCTGCGAAAAATGTAAAAAATGGCCTTAAGTGCTAATTCTTGTTAACCCCAAAATAAATTACACTGATTAATTCATTATTCGCTGAATAATCCGTTTACTTAGAGGGTTTTATGTGGGCCACCTTCATCCTGTTCCCGTGATTACTCCTCTACCTGATTAATTATCTGCTGGTGTTGCCACTAATCAAAATCTATTAGCTAAATGGCGACATTAAACACGACATCTTTTGTCAACTATTATAATTGTTTTATATTATAATTATAAACGATTATAATCACATCCCTAATAATTATTAGGGATGTTATGTTGATGGAGTAATCAAATAAGGTGTTATAACTCCTATTTAAAAGTGTCGGAATCAAAGGTAGAAAACAATCGAAAGTTCCGACTTGGTATCGAAGTCTAAGGTTTTTGGAATATTGCAAGTTACAATACTTACAGATTAGATTTAGAGTTGTTTTTAAATAACTCTATCATTATTGTATAAATATCGCTCGGTTTTTGCTATGGCTCGGCTATTGCAAGTTTCCCAATAACCCTCTCGGTCATAGCAAAGATGCATTTCGAAATTGCTTCAGTTTGTCGGTTGCGAGTTTCACGGTAATTTATGCTCACATAATTTACGTCAAATATGAAGCGACACGGAGTTGAGACATCCCACTGTTAACTTTGGAGTTCGAAACTAGGTACCTACTACAAAGTTTCTGTGATACAAAATCTTTTGATTAATCAACGTGGGATACTAATTACGATGAGTTCTTTGTTTTCTGTTGTAACATATTTCCTTGTAATATGTACATCTTACTAACCTTGTAAATATCTCTGTTTTATTATCTTCCGTTCTACTATTCATATTAATTACTTGTAATGCGTACATCTGTCATCCTTGTAAATATCTGTTTTTTTACTATTTCTGATCTTGTGTCCCTTATGATTGTTATTGTTTCTGTTTTTACTGTGTTTTTCACAGTTTTTCTCTTCAATAATTTTTTTAAATCACTAAAATACACCAAATTTTACCATTTTTGACATCTTCAATGACAGTAATGACTAATTTGAAGATGTCATATTTATTTCTTTTTTATGAGAAAAGAGGACTTTTAGGTGGCGTCAATTTTAAGTCCACCAATCAGATCGCATAATTTTAAATTGTAAATTTCGGAACAGGTCGAGCCGGTATAAAAGGATGACGATCCAGCCGATCTGGGCATTCTAATTCTATTTCTGGAAGAAGTCAAAGGAATAGATAATAAGAAGAAGTTACGGAGGAACTGCTGCCTGCTGTCTGCTACCTGGTGCTTGCTGTCTGGTGCCTACTACCTGGTGCCTGCTGCCTGGTACCCGCTCCTCGGTGGTGGACCCGAGGACCCTGAACCGGCGGTAGCTGCCCCGCCTGTGTACTTCTCTGGCCACCTTCCCAGCGGCCCTCTTCTACTGCTGCTCCTGGCTGCTAAGGGAAGGTGCCAAGGGGTCCCCTACTCCAGCTGCTGAGGCCTATAGCAACGGACCTCCGTGCTCCACTTCGTGCTCTCCTCCGTGCTGCGCTCCGTGCTCCGTCGGCCAATCTTTGAGCCACCGACGTATCCCACGCCCATCTATTTTTTATTTACCTTTTTCTTTAGCCGGCAGAAACAGTGCACAGACCTTTATCGAGACTTTTTTTTTTAATTTTAAATACAGTGTAATTTTGTTTAGATTTTTATTTTAACCTCAAATCAACAGGATTCCCTACCAACAGCCAAACTTAAGGAAGTTTGACTGTTTGTTTGTTTATTTTTCTGTTAACATAGTGGTGGGTGGTAGCTAAGCCATCCCCGCTACGTTACACTGTCGAGTTTAAAAAAGTTATAAAATAGAAAGTTTTAAATTACATTAATTTAACTGTATTAAAAAAATCCTATACTATTATTTTAAAGGACTGCACACAATGAGAAAATCCTTACATTCTACTAATATTATTATACATGTGAAAGTGTTTTTTTTACGTCACAATGGAGTGACGTTGCTGTGTAGTTTATGTGCGTGGAGATTAAGATGCAGGTGAGTGATAATCGGTAATGGGTATTTTTATACAGGTATCTCAACAGGTTCCCGCGGAAGAGCATCTTAATTTTTATTATGGAAATGCAGATCCGGCGACATATCTTATATATAAAATTCTCGTGTCACAATGTTCGTTCACGTACTCCTTCGAAACGGCTTGACCGATTCTCATGAAATTTTGTGAGCTTATTGAATAGGTCTGAGAATCGGTCAACATCTAGTTTTCATACCCCTAAGTGATGAGGGTGAAACTAACTAACTAACTTTTGCTCGAGGCCTAACATCCCGGCCTCAGGTTGGCAACGCACCACCTTTGGTGTCTTTAGGCGGCGGGAATTTCTTACCATCAGGAAATCCGTCTGCTTGTTTGCCTTCCAATATAATTAAAAAAAAAAACATACATACGCCAAGTGCCTTACATGTTACCCAAAGAGTATCGAGTTCCAAACCTCACGATCCTTGCAGATCTGCCTGGCTTCCTCTATTTTCAACTCTTTCCCACAAACACGCCAGTTTCGGAGATTCTTGACACCACCCTCGGTTAAAATTCGAACGATTTGATAGTGAAATGTCAATCTAGGTCCCCCCAGGTACCTACATCTATCTACATTCGCATTGTATATCTGCTGTGTCAATCTTTCATCTGTTATAATTTCCACATGACTGAACGAACGAAGTATGATTTATAATTAATATAAGAATCATACAAAACTTAAATTTGCTCTCGGTAATATCATAGCAAATATGCATTTCGAAATTGCTTCGGTTTGTCGTTTGCGAGTTTCACGGTAATATATGCTCATGCAATTAATGTCAAAGATGAAGCGACATGGAGGAGTTGAGACATCCCACTGTGTCTAAATGTTGAATTCAAGAAACCTCGCAGTTTCGAACGACGAATTTAATATTCGACGAAATATTCATATTAAGTGACGTAGGATTTTTAGGTATAAAATGGAAATTTGTGAAAAACAATTGTGATTTTTAACCGACTTTGAAAATCGAGGAAGTTAGGTAGATATATTTCCAACTTCTAACTGGACCTATTTGGATAATTCTTTTCTATTCCGATTCATTACGTCTTATTTTCATTGCGTCTTTTACTGAAATTTACAAAAATATATGAAAATTTGTCGTTTAATGGCGCATGTAGCTTGTTAAAGAAATAAGGTGTTACCAAAATATATAGATAACAATTTAACGTATTTACGTTTTATTGTATCTACCCATTATAAATGAATCTATATTTACAAATCAAAAATATTGTTTAGTAGTTTAAGTTTTAGACCTGATGATGCTGTGTAAGCGAAACCGGTAGGCTATTTACAAAATAATAAATTATAAGTGATACGTGAAACATTACCTACAAGTTTTACCAAGCACCGACGATGGAAAATATCAAATATATCTATTGTGATTGTTATTATCAGGAGAAGTTTCTCATTAAGAGAAAAACGGAGAATATTGTAGGGAAAAAGAAAAAAAACTTTATTTTTTTCCATACAAACTGAACCAGTGGAACGAAGTTAGATTTAAACTTGAACTGTCTCCAACAGTCTTATATTGCGCTAAGGCTAGCAAGCCTTTTATCAATAGTTATCAATAGTTACACTAAAACTAAACATTTTCAATATTCTCGGCCAAAACCTACATTAATGTAAGCTTTAAGCTAAGAACCATCTTTATCACGTATCCGCATTGAATGGGTCTATCTGTCCAAAAGTTATGATGCCACAGGCACTCACATAGAGAGATTAGTTAAGTTTGACTAATACCCCTCTACCCTCCCCCCTTATTTAATACCCCTCTATTTTCTTCGTGTGTTAAAGAAGGTATCTGCAAAATAGTGTTGATTTTAACCTATCAGGTTAAAAAAAACTGTACAACAATTAAGATAAAAAAAATGTGTACAATATAATACATAATATCCAATAAAATATAATATAAAATATAGTTATAAATAAATGCAAAGATTCGTAAATAAAATTTAACTTTTACTTGCACAGGTTGGTAAAAAGAAAAAAACAATTGAAAGTAAAATGCTCTTCAAACGTGCTTTAAAAAAAGATTTATAGCTTACAGCCTTAGTAATTTTGCGGCTAAAATGTTCCTCCAAGCTTTCGCAAATAAAAATAATTTCTGGTCCTTTCCATTTATCTTTTGTGTAACAAAAGTTAATTTAACCTTCCTTCAAATGTAAATCAACCATTTTGCAAGATTTGTTTTTACGGGATCTCTTAGTACCCTAGCTTGAAGTTTTTACCATTAGAATGGGCGAGTCCAAAATTCTTTACAAAAACGCATCTTAACCCGGGATTTGGCAAATGAATGATTGATATCTCACACGAATTGTCAAAAAACAACTTGGACATTAGTAAAGAAACCGAGTAGCGAACACCGCGTTTTTACAACGAAAGATCATCAAACGAAAGACATTATCTGTCTTATTAATAAACGCGGCGTAAATTACTCCAAGGTTTAACCATGGATTGTAGTCCTAATTAAAATGTGATACAGACTACAATATCAACTTAATTTTACACCGACCTTAGTCCATGTTTATAAATAAGACGGTTAAGGGTTAAAGATAAACTTAAACTACTGATGTTCATTTTGATGCTTTGTCTGAAGTAATTACATTTACGAAAGTTAAGAAATATGTATCATCATCATTAATATGGATAAATGTCAAGCCGTTTATTTTCACTAACTGTAGATGGCAAAGTTTTTTGATACCTCATCCACATTGAAACCTACTCCTGGAAATGGTGTTATATCCGGACCTCCGATGGCGATACACTAAAACCACCTTTAGTATCTTTTGGTGATGTGTTTTTCTTATTACCAGGAATTCGTATATATAACTGTTTTGAACACAAAAGTCTAATATTGCCTGATGCTCACTGTGTTCAGTAGATTAATGAGAGAATTTTGTTGGAAAGTGAAACGTTGCTTCTACGTCAATTAACTGATGGTATGTTGCGTTGAAATATCCCCCCCTCCCCTTTTAGTCCGGTTCCGCTGAAGTAGTCCATTTGCCTCTCTGCCAGGCATCTCGTAAGAGGCGAGCAGTGGTTAAATGTAGGTCATTACTAACAAAACCACTGGTGGTAGGTTGCTCTGCCTTATCTTTTCCTGCCTTAATGATTGTCATATTCCGGCCCGGAAGGACGGTATCCGGTAGACTTGCACAATAGGCCTAACATCTCGGCTTCAGGACAGCGACGCACCTGTAACATCTATGGTGTCTAAAGGCCACGATTGTCTTTTACCGTTATGACAGTTGTGTACTTTTTCACTGGCCTTTCACATGAAAAAACACATTTTACCAATTTGGTCTATCTAAAGTGTCTATCATTCAAACAATTGTCTGAAAAATAATTGTTATAGAAACCTCAATTTAATTTTTAAGACCGCACGTATACCTTTGATAAAAAATGTAAATTTCAATCTCACGTATGGGGAGCACTCCTAATCTTTTTTAATCTATATAAATATTATAAATGCGATAGTCTGTATGTCTACTGCACCTTCACGGCTGAACCTATTGTTTTTTTAAAGTTCTGATACTAGAAATGTTGTAAATTTTAATTCCGCGTATGGGAAGCCCTTCTTATCCAGTCTAAACCATACTAATTTTATGAATGCGAGTTTGTCCGTCTAATGCTCTTTCACTGCTAAAACGCTTAACCGATTTTGATGGAATTTGAAATTCACATAGCTAAAGATCCCAGTTCAAACATAGGCTATTTTTTTTCAAAAATATCTTAAAAAGGTAGAGGTAAGACGAGGAAGAAGGTACAGGATAAAAATTAGTATGAAAGTCGTAACTATTCAACACATGCAAAGCCGGGGACAAATAGCTGTTTTTTCTATAAAAACCATACAGCCGTTTACGGAAAAAATCTACCATTTTTAAATTGTTATTTTTAATGCGGAGAGATGGACCGAGAGATATGTCATATCTGTAAGTGTTCCTTTTCTCGCCTTTCTCTCGTAACCCGAAAACATATTGTAACGTATTGGGGGTGGCTTTGTTAACACCCACCACTATGTTAACAGAAAAATAAACAAACAAACAGTAAAACTTGCTTAAGTTCGGCTGTTGGTAGGGAAAGCCAGTAAATTAACAAACAAACAAACAGCCAAACTTGCTTAAGTTTGGCTGTGAGGTGTGTGTCCTAATAATATGGGAGTTTAAAATGAAAATCTAAACAAAATAACACTATATTTGAAACTAAAATAAAAAGTCTCAGTAAATGTCTGTGCACTGTAAAGTAAAGCACTATAAAGTTTCTGCCGGCTAAAGAAAAGGAAGATAGATGGCGTGGGATACGTCGGTGGCTCGAAGACGGGTCGATGGAGCACGGAGGGCCGCTGCTGATAGGCCTCAGCGGCGTAGGAGTAGGGGTGACTCTAGGCGTCTTCCCTCAGCAGCCAGGAGCAGCAGGAGAAGTGGACAGCTCGGAAGGCGGCCAGAGAAGTACACCGGCGGGGCAGCTACCGCCGGTTCAGGGTCCTCGGGTCCACCACTGAGGAGCGGGTACCAGACTGCAGGCATCAGGTAGCAGGTACCAGGTTGCTGGCACCAGGTAGCAGGCACCAGACAGCAAACACCAGCTAGCAAGCAGCAGGCAGCAGTTCGTCCGTAACTTCCTCTCGTTATTTATTCCGTCGACTTATGCCAGAATTAGAATCTTGAACAGCAGGTTCTGTAGCAGAATATGATGTAAGCAGACTGTTCGGAATAGATGTAGAAAGCAGACTGATCCGTGAATCAATTTTTCTGTTCTCTACTTCAAAATTTAAAAGCTACTAAACTTAATATGTTTTTGAAATAACGGCCAGTGTAGCTACAAACTACAAAGGCCAGCTATTAAAATAGTTTTTAAGAAAATAATATTACAATGTATACTAGGTGATATTGGTAGGGTCCGGATGCAAATAACGGCTTGTAACAGCACGATCATACCTATCGTAAAAAAGAAAAACAAGAGCCGAATATGCTTGAAATATTATAAAACGCGACGAAACATTTAATTCTACCAAGTTGATAAAAAAATTTAAACAAAGAGCCGTTTGCATCACCCTGGCAGCTGTAAATTAGGGTTGTGTGTTGTTTTTGTAACTTTTAAAAAGGAGGAAGGAGGTTGTATGTCAGACTCCTTTATTTTTTATGTATTTCCTTTTTTTCTTTACATTATAGATTTATCTCCGTCATTTCTGATTTCCGATTACCGATATCAAAAAAAAAATATTTGAAAACATACTAGGCCGAAATATCGACAAATAAAATAAAAAGAGATCGTGAGTATCCCGTATAAATAATTAAAAATGTTAAACATACTATTGTCAACAAATCATTATCTGATGATTATAATTCCTGAGAAATCGAGGAAATACGTTATTTTTATGTACCTATATGACTTGCTTATTGAATTCGAAGCGCAATTACCTAAAATAAATATTAATATTTAAAATTGCTAAATTTAAGTGTAATATTCTCTAATAATTAGAGCAAACCGATTTTTATACATTTTGACTTCGAAAAATATCTTAAATTAAACATTGGCTACATTTTATTTCAATTGCTTTTGTAGTGGTTGCAGGAAAAAACGCGGGCGGAGAGGTATAATATGATAAAACAGTATTTTAAAACCATTTTTTAATTTTTTTTTCTAATATTATGAAAAAAAGACAAAACTTTGATTTTTGTTTGAATCAATGACAGTATTAGATTCAATTCTACGTTCAAAAGAATGAATGACAGGTGGAGGATCTGCAAAAAAAGGCCAAGACCTACAAGGCAATTTTAAACAAAATGCAAAAAAGAGTCTCCCGTACCTCACATTGGCTAAATAAGTAGTGATAAATGATTGAAAGCCATATTTATAGAAGAAGAAGACAAAAGAATGTCATTAAATTTTGGTTTTATTGAATGATAGTACCACGTAAAAGATGAAATAATATTTAAGATTAAAGAAAGTGCTGAATAGACTATTCTTAAATTTTGATTTAATTAATAATATTTTATTTTTATGACATTAGAAGGCAAATAAGCAGACTAATTACCTGATGATAAAAAATTCACATCGCTTAGAGACACCTAAGGTGGTTGCATACCTTAGGCCGGGGTGTAAGGCCTCAAGCAAAATTAAGTTTACCGGCTAAATTATCCCCCAACGTTTCGGTGGCAGTGGTACCAATCCAGACAAGTTGCTGCGAAACTCTAGTATTTAGTGTTTAGTACTCGTATTTATTCAAAATCAAAAAGGTAAAATTTTGATTATATTCAAAAACCTACGAAACTAAGAGCTATTTTGGTATTGATTTATTTAGTTGAATTATTTTTTTTGATTAATAACTTTTGTTACAGGTAAGTCGCTGATTGTAATTGGCAAGAATTTGAAGACTAAGCTTTCTTCTACGTAAAGTAAGTTTAATATTGGTGTTTGTCCTCCCATTGTATATGCTATAAGAGACTGTAGTCAGCGTGATATGATTTCACCTAGTAAATATTAGATGAAATTAATTATAACTCAAAAACATTAAGAAATTGTGACGTCATCTACCTAGGCATTCTGGATCTCCCCGCATTGGTACGGATCCTCCGTGTAAAATAGGTCATTGTCCTTTCTGTCTGACTGTACGTATTTATTATTATTATAGATAAATCTGTGGTGTAACGCTCGCTGACTGCATTCGTAACAGTGAGATCCGAGAAAGAGTGGGATTGAAAGAAAGTGTTGGTGTTGAAATGCGAAAGGGCATGCTCCGCTGGTTCGGTCAAGTGGAAAGAATGACAGATGAAAAATTGACAAAGCCAATACACAATCCAAATGTGGATGGATGTGGGTACCCGGGGAGACAAAGCCTGACATTTCACGATCAGATCAATCGGATATTATCCGAGGGTGGTGTCAAGAGTCTCCGAAACCGGCGTGTTTGTATGAAAATGAATATTATGAATGTAAAGAAAGCAAGACAGGTTTGTCAGGATCGTGAGGTCTGGCACTCGATACTCTCTGCCTACCCCGTAAGGGACTTGGCGTGAAGATATTTATGTATGTATCTTCACACCCATATCCCCGAACAGGTAGGCAGAGGTACAACGAAGGCACCCACGACTAACCGAAGACACTAAGTTCCACAATGTGATAGGTGGCAAGCCTATCGCCAACCGGGCACATTTCCAATCCCGACCAACATTTTTTTTTATTAGAAAATTGGATTTTTCCAATTTTCTTTTTGTTAGCCGACCCGGGATTCGAACCCAGGACCTCATGCAGTCAAGTCTAACACCCGGACCGCTAGATCACAGAGGCGAGGCGAGAGGCGAGATAGAGGTATGTATGTATAGATTAGATGGGTTATTATCAACAAGACTACCTATGGTAAAGTGAGTGAGTGAGTGAGAGTTCCACTACGTTGCCCGGATAAGGTTCCAACATCTTACCTATTCCTGCCTCTGTAAGCCCGTAGACTAACATCCAGTTTTTGTAGCCCTGCTAAAGGACAACAACGTACCTGTAACAGCTATCTCTTACCACCAGGAGAGCCGTGTGCTTCTTGGCTGTCCTTATCCTATAGAAAGGCAAGTGCCGTTTCAATTATTTTTTTATATTAGAGAGCGGATCAAACGGACGGATTTCCTTATGCTAAGAAATTCTCCCGGCCTAGAGACACCAAACTTTGTTATGGTGCGTTGCCAACCTAAAGCCGAGATGTTGGGCTTCGACCGAGAGTAAGTTTACCGGCTACCTTATCCTTCGAACTGGAACACGTCATTGTCAAACGCGGACATTATGGCAGCAGGAATATCTAAGGCGGTGGTACCAAAGTCGTTGCGAAACTCTACCACCTAGTCAAATGTCACGGTGTTAGTGACGGTAAGCCTATGGTCGCCTTTGACTATCTTGCTAGCAGGAAAGCAGGTTGTCTATTCTATAAAGGAACTCGGAGCAAAATGATGAAACATTTTATTATTAATCATTGTTTTTATCAACTTGTGCAGTAGATAGACTGACTTAATGATGATTTCTTACGGGTTAAGATGTCATGTCCTTTTAATACGAGCCAAATATAGTGTTAACACTTTAAATGAAAAATACATTTGTTGTTTATCTTTTGTTTCATTTACACTAATAAAATGTTATCAAACAATTTATCCATCTCTGTTTGAACATATTGCAGCCATGTGTTAGAATAATGCAATGTTATGCCCTATTTACCAATTCATTGATTTGAAGATAATGTAATTAAATATACGAAGTGAGATAGGAGAATAAATGTGTTTGAAATTATTTTTGTGCAGTTTATTATTAAGTTGTATTATTTTGACCTCGACAAGTGAGCGTGTGGTTATCTACGTCGAATAAATATTATTTGATTTGATTACTTCAATAACGCCAATTAGTTGAGATTTTAGGTGTCTATAAGGGTCCATAGATATATCAGGGGAATAGTCAAAATTAAAGTGATATGTAATGATTTGAAATCTTTGATTAGCAGTGAGAAGTCCGATTTTCGAAGATAAAATTAAATGTTCTCATTTGAATGGTCTATGACACATTAGGTAAGGATTTAGGAAATATCAACCCACATATTTCAACTAATCAAAATATATACATAGCAAATTTGACAAGTGCCAACCCTACGGCTAACCCTTGTGCTAATTCAGCTTAGGTTGGCATAACTGTGTTCAAACAATGATAAAACATGGATGTCCGCTAATACAAGAGTTTATGTTACTGTTCCGGTAAATTCCCCAGTGAATGCCCATATATCCGCCAAATGTGTTACGCGTTTGCTGTTAATGCTAATCCGGTGTAATACCTCGAATCCGCTGTCATTTGAAGTGTGATATAAACATGTAACTAATCTTATATAATTATTTCAATTTTGAAAAAGGAAACTTCTTTTTCAACGTTGAGCACTTTTTGTGATAGATAAAATACTTTTACTATTTTGTTAAATCTTAAAACCCAAATTTTGTGGAATCAGCAAAGTAAAGGCTTATTCTACATCAGTTATAAAATTCGTAAAGAGGAGGGAGAGTAAAACCACTGTATGTTGTCGCATTCATACTGTTCTTCACGCTCGACTTACGCGATATATAGTTTGTTTTCGGCTCGAACGAAATCAATTTAATAAATATTGTATTTTACCAAAGCAGTAAATGATGGTACTTTTATACTGACAATTAAAACAATTTGTGCAAAATTATTCTCTAACGAATAATTACATTAAAAAAATATCAAAAATTTGCAACGTTTATATTCAAGTTGATTTTTTAATTTTTCCCTTATTGGTCTGGATTGCAAGACAGGTTTGTCAGGATCGTGAGGTATGGCACTCGATACTCTCTGCCTACCCCGTAAGGGACTTGGCGTGAAGATATGTATGTATGTGTGGTCTGGATTATTTCTGCCTGGCTGCTCGTAAGAGGCGAACATGGGTTCCCAAGATAGTTCATAGAGAAGTTGAATGATTCCCCGACTCTATTCGTGGATTCATATTTTTAAATAAAGAAACACTTGTACTGTTTTACTTATCTTAACTTAAACTTAAATTTTAGCCCTGATAATGCTGTATAAGCGAAACTGGTAGGCTATTTACAAAATTATGTGTTTCTTTATTTAAAAATATTAATATTTGGAAGTACCAAGCGTCGACGATGAAAAATATCAAATCTATTCGTGGACTCGTTAACGGGGATGTTTCTTTAGTTCTACCTAAACACACATAGACATACACATTATCGCCTCTGTGGGGTAGCGGTTCAGTTGTTGGACTTGACTGCATGAAACCCCAGGTTTAAATCCCGGGTCGGGCAACACAAATATAATTGGGTTTTTCCAATTTTCTTATAATAAAAACGTTGCTCGGAATTGGACATGTGCCCTGTTGGCGATCCACCGATACGGATACGGATACGGATATTCGTCACATGACTTATACACATATGGAGATTTCTCATCACAACATTAACACGGGTCCGTGGAATTAGCGAAATAAAGGCTTATTCTACATTCTTACTTTAGCTAAAGGCCTAAAGTCCCGGCCTCAGGTTTTGCGGCGCTTTGGTGTCTCTAGGCGGCTACCATTATTGACAACGTGTCAGTTCGCTGCAGATGAGACCGTTCACACGATGCGGGGTGACTTACGCCCGTCCGCGATATCACGCACCTTGTAAACCTTCCATAACCGTAACTTTCCCGCCATATTAAGTTACCGTCTGACGTCATGTTGGCAATTGTAAACTAGTTGAAGACATTCGATACTCATGTCTAAGGGGTGTAGTAACTGGAGAATGGCAATGGATGGCTTCAGTAGTGTAAAGCTTTTACATGTACTAGTGGTACAAATACGACAATTATTCTTATGTTTGACATTCATAAAGAATACAGACAAAAAAAACATATCTTCTCAGTTTTAACGATAATATATATGACGTGAATGTGTCAAACCCATGGTAGTTTGTGCAATATCTGTTTTATTATTATTAAGTTATTTCTAATGAAGACAGGTTTTGCCAACTATCACATTGTGGGATTAAGTACTTTTGTGATTGTATATCGGCCTATCTATTCGATGATATGGGCATGAAAAAACTTTTTTTTATATATTCCTGATAAGTACTTCATGTATGTATGGGGTCATTGGCCAGAAGCGTGCACGTCGCGATCCCTGCCAGTCCATTGGACTGCAATTCTGGCCCGTAAAAGTACCGCAGAGCGGGTTAGGGCGTTCCCTGGAGGCGACGCGTACGTCGGTACGAAAAGAGGCAGATGCGGCGATGGGGGCCACCACCCATCACGCCAGGCCCGTACAGGCGAATCGAGGAGTGGAGAGTGTCAAATAGGCACGTGGAA
>NJDC01000035.1:273321-290415 GCA_002245475.1 Calephelis virginiensis | reverse complement strand
TATATTTGATTTGTTTATTCTTCATAAGGAACACCGCAAAGTAACATATTTTTTGCAAAGAACATTAATGTTAGATGACGAAATAGGAGACACTAAATTCTTGTGATATTTAACAACATTTTCTTTTGCTTCTGTTTCCGAAACTTCATAGGCAAAAAATTTTTCATCATAAGTAAATGTTTTCATGAATAGTCCCATTAAAATTAAATTATTTGAATCATACAAATTGACATATCTAGCATGTCTAATAAAAGCATCACGTGTTTCTGCCTTAGACGGCTTCCAGTTGCATTCAAAATCCAGTTTTTTTTTTCTTATTCGAGATATTTGTTGGATTTAAAAGATATGGAATGGACAAAAAAGCTGCAACATTTCTGTGTTCTTCTTTGAAAGCTGAAACACAATATGTTTTAAGAAAAAATGCCTACCTGGTTAGAAATTGGCATACAGTTATCATCACGCCACTTGTTCCGTATCGGACTGAACATACAGAACTGAATTAGACATAAAATCTAAAGGGACCAGACTGGAGGCAGGGCCAGTCTTCAGGAAAGTACCCAGTTTGACTGGCTGACGACCCAGCGCATTTTTGCTTTAATACATACATATCATCACGCCAAGTCCCCTATGTGGTAGGCAGAGATTATCGAGTGCTAAATCTTCCGATCCCTACAAACTTGCCCTGCTTCCTCTATATTAATTACTCTTTTCATACAAACACGCCGGTTTCGGAGACTCTTGACACCACCTTCGGTTAAAACCCGATCAATTTAATCGTGGAATGTCAACTTAGGTCTCCCCGGGCACCTACATCCACATTTTAACAATAAAAAAATCAAAGTTTTACACAGATTACATAAAAAATACATGCATTTACATAGACATTCAAAATTTATAATAAAACTATGAACAAATTAATAATGGATTATTTTCCCTGTGAATTAACAAAAAAAAATTACTTACATTCAGCCCGACAAATAATTTCGTGACAAAAGGAGTCTTTAGATTTTCGTTTCTTTAATAATTCCAAAATTTCATTTTTGCAATCGGAAATTCAGTAAACAAATTGTTGGTGTGGTCTTTGTAAATTTCTCCAAAGTCAGTGTTTAGCTGGAAAAGGAATAAGACACATTCAAAAAGATTAAGGAAGTAGAGAGTACTTTTACTTTTTTATTATATAAAACATAATAAGTAAGCCGAAAAATATTATACATAGAGGAGCATATTTAAAAACTTATTATATAGGCTAGAACTAAAACTTTGTTTTACACTGAAAAGTTACAATTTGAATTTAAACCAAGTTTAAATACACGAAATTGCCACTTATTATTGCAAAAAAAAAAATATTAATATTCATTTTGCGTTTGATACAGAACCTTAAGCTTTAGGCTAGTTTTTTTTAAATTTTGAAGAATTTAATTATTTCTTACCAAGGTATAACTGTGGTTTTCTTAATACTGGGTATCTGTTGAAGTAAGATAATATTATAGGGAGCTTATTTTTATTATGTAATTTAAGAATTCGTTGTTTGGCTGTCTTTTTCCATTTCGTCTCCACGTGGTTCCAAGGTTCACTACAGTTTTCTGACCACAATAAATTTTTTTCAATACTTTCTGCTAATGCATCACTTTCAATAACAGTAACTGTCAGTTGTTGCAAATATCCCCTTCTGTTCAATAGCTGGCGTACGAGTTTACCGCATGCTTGAAGAATTACACCAGATGCTGTTGTACATGCAGGAATGTAGTATGTGGTTGATTTTGCACCCGGAAAGAGTCCCGTGATCCACAGATTGCTATTATTATATTTATTACACAAAAACTTACACCAAAATGCCGCGAGAACCGCGCCATAACTTTAATATAATTAATTATGAAAAGTATGTTCCTACATGCGTTACAACCAGTTACAACTACGAAGTGCCGAACAATAAGGCAACTGGCAATGGTGAAGCGGGACGCGCGGTTGCCACTCTTGTTAAATTCAATCAAATTCTTCTTTGAATCTACTAAGAAGCTTGCTTAGTACAACGTACTAGGTGATTGCAACTATTACTACTATAAATAAAGGGAACCTTTGACATTTGTAAATGCTAACATTAGGTTCATAGAAACAATAACTCAATATTTTTAAATTTGCTAAGAATATTATTTAATATAACGCATTAAATGATGGTACTAATACAAATTTAATTCTTTCAACTGTTATTTATCGTTGATGCTAGTACAGAAAATAGTAGATTTTACTTTTTATCTTGTTTTTACCTACTTCACAACTAATTTTATGTCAACATGTCTAGTGATTATTGCTACTTTGCGCTTTGTCAATTTATTAAAAATAAATCGTTTATGCATACACATGGTGTTTGTTAATCCAAATAAAAGAAAATAATTAATTTAACAAGATACCTGTATAAATACAAAGAAGTGTTGTTCGTTTTCATAACTAGATTTTATAAAATTAACAATTTACTTCTGTGTAGCCTTAAAAAAATTCAGGCTGTTGTTACAACTACCTTCTCTAGTTTTTAATAAACAATAATAACATTACTCCAATCATTTTGGTGCCAAATAAGGGAAAATTCTACTTAGTTGGAGTGCTTTTTTTTCAGTGTACCTACTTATAATTGGTCATATCCCATAGAAAAATTAAAATGGACGCAGAAAAGCGCTTTTTTAGGCTAAATTCACACTATGCGCCGTATATTATACAGTCATGCATCATGCATTTATTTTGATGTTTAGAACTTATTTACAAAACATTCACGGGCCGCTAGTAAGGCGTCGGCGGGCCGCATGCGGCCAAAGGACCGCCGGTTGCCGACCGCTGTCCTCGAGTGTTAATTTAGGTTATTTTTATGCATTACTAGCTGATACCCGCGGATTTGCTTGCGTGCCAGTTAACATATTTACTAATTATAGCCCATTAATAAATACTTTTATACAAACTTTCAACTCCTATTTCACCCCCATTTGGGGAAAATTTCCAAAATTCCGTCATAGTGGCTGTCTACGCAATAAAACGACACTACTCACCAAATTTCATGGCTGTAACTCTTAACAGTTTTTGCTCGGCGATGATGAATCAGTTAGTCAGGGCATGTTATTTTAAGTATAAAAAAAGTATAGATTTTTTTAATTTTAATTTATTTTCATTTGAAACATGATTTACGCTCTCTCGGGTTAAAAGCTTAAATGTTTAAGAGCTTTTATAAATTAAGAGTCCACTTTGAATTCTAATTACAACAGTTTATTCAAAAGATTTATTTTATTTATAGTACTTAATTGAACAATAAAATGTTTCCGTTTCCATTTGCCCCGCTGCTCATTATAATACTTCAAAGCTAGCTTTTTCTCCGCTATTCAGGCCATAGATTATGCTAACTAATGAGCCTGGTTCTAAGACATTAAGGAAAGTTATTACGCTGCTTTGTATATCGCGTTTTGGAACGCGAAATACTCCCCTGCGGCTAGGGTACCAACTATACTGGTGAGACAGTATTTTACTGTTTTTTTTTTACTATATTATACATTTTACTGTTAAAACAAATATATATAAATCTATTAACCGTCTTAAAATATAGACTAATGTACTCCAAAGTTCAAGATTAAGATTTCAACTTAATTCTTGGAATACCTACTATTGTCTATGTTTATTAATTAGACGGACTTTGCATTTGGTTTGGTTTGTTTGGAGGAGTGTTAAAAGTTTGATGATCTGCTTGTGTACGTGTATCTGTCTGTGGCATTATAACTCCTAAGCGAATTAATCGATTTCAACAATAAAATTTGAATTTCATTGTAAATCCATTTATTTAAAAGTCATAATGCCACAGACACACACATACAGACACGTTTAACTTTTAACGACGTGTTTCAAAAAATAATGGGAATTTTCGAAACATTTCTTTGACCCTCTTTAAGGATAGCCTAGATCTGTATCTTTGTAAAAAAGAACAATCGAAATCGCTTTCTTACTGGCCTAGTAATCACGTATCACACATACACATAACATACGATGGAATTGAGATCCTTCTCCTTTTTTGAGGTGGTAAAGATAGTAAATTCATGACTTGTTTTTAAAAAAATCCGGTCGTGTTTTTCGTATTTATTCACTCTAACGTTAAACTAGTAGGTAGTACTCATTATGGACTACTTGACCATGGCCATGATGCACTATTTATTTTCCATCATTTTTTAATCAAAATTTAACCATCGAGCTCATAGAAATGCGTCCAAAATTAGCGGCTGACACAGACAAAGTAAGCAATGAATACAGCTGTAAATTGTATCATACTTTAGCGGACATGTATACCAACATAATATAAAAATAACAATTGGACGCCCCTGACCCGCGAAATTTAAAAATTCCGTTATTTTTTAAATACCTCCTACCTGTTCCTCTCATCGTCAAGTATAAATGTCCTTAGTTTCTTGTAAAAGTAATTGGCAACCCTACTTGAGGCTTATTTTAATGGTATTTCCATTTAGTTGTTTCTTGAATAGTGATAAATGAACATCTTTGGCAATGCGTTTACTACCACATCCATCATAAATATGACTCTTTAAGGTCTATCTATACGTGTCAGTGCGGCGTCCGGGATGTGTCAGAGAGAAAAAAAACGCTGCAAATGTTGTTTATGAACTTATTCACACATAGATGTTCTAGAGTCTAGACGACTTCAGAGCTTTAGTGTCAGGGCCGGTAACCAGACATGCCTCTGTGTACCGATATTGACGCAAAAATGATCGATAATTGGGTTTTAATTGAGAATGGACACTGCATGACACGATATATCTACTGCTGACACGGATGCACATCTATACTAATATTATACAATATCCGTCTGTCTGGTCCAAAGGTCTGCGATCTAGCGGTCCGACGTCATACTTGACTCCTTATGTTCTAGTGTTCGATCCCCGGGTCGTACAATAAAAAAAATTAGAAGATATGGATTATTATATATTATTTATATTGGATTGCTATTATATATTGGATATGTGCTCGGTTGGCCATAAACTTGCGACCTATCACATTGTGGGGCTTAGTGTCTTCGGCTAGACGTGGATGCCATGTTTGGGTCTGACTACCTCTTCGGGGCTAAGGGTGTGAAAAAAAAAATTTAATAATTGGTGCATAAATACATAAATCTGCTAACGAGTTATTACGACGTTCGATGTGTTCAGACGAAAAGTATTTCTAAAAATAAGGAAATCAGTGTACTTATTTGCCTCACAATATTTAAAAAAACTAGAGAACGATGGGGTCGTCGTATCCCCATACGGTATAAATCGCGTGTTTATGTTTATAGATACTGTTTTTAATGGCTATGCTAGTATAATAAATCCGTTTCGCTAATGGCTTAATAGACCTATGGTTGGATTGAATAATAAATGACTTGGTTTATGTAAGTATAGACAGTTAATGACTATTTTGGTAACGCTCACGCACGTTAGTGGTTAATTTCGATTATTACACGACTTCGCCCATGCAACTAATTATAATCTTTTGACTAACTGTTTAACTAACGTAACTAAGGAACACACATGTATACATACGCATTGGTAAATATGTTACTAACAGTTTAACAAAGAAACAAACAAACATATTGTATACATATGCATTGCTAAATATTTCTCCTTTGAAATGCACTATCAAATACTAGATTCTCAAAATACAATTACTTTTAATTGTGACCAGTCCGCCTCTCAAAATTTATTTAAAAAGTGAAACGGCCTAACTTATTATCTACGAGTATAAGTAAGAGTTTTGGCGCCACCGAGAGAAAAGAAGGTCGTGTTTTTTCATAATTATTGAAATTTTAAACAAATTAAAATAATCGTGCAGAAATAAGTGTATTATGTATTTTCTCGTTGCCGCCAAATCTCTTTAAATGAGTTTGAGTAATGTGGCTGTTACTTTACTCAAGACCCTGACATGACTTTCTTTTCGATGCTTTATGAGTTGACTAATTTTTAATTAATTTAAACTCGATTTTATTAAATTGAATAGCTTGATGCAAATTTCAACTTGACTAATGGCAAATGCTAACGTTAGTACAAAAACCAAAGAAAGAATGACGCCCAGTTGCCTTGGACAGTCTAGGTTCCTGTAGCAAAGCGTCTAATTTGTTATGCATACAAAGTCTACGAAGGACGGCAACCACAATGTCGAGCTTTTTGATAGTGGCTTTGTGTTTAAATGCTCGGCAAGACACGACATTGTTTCTTTTTCTTGTTAGCCCCTTTTTTGAGTTTTGTTTCATATTGTTTATAAGTAACTAGCCGACCCGGAGAACATCGGATCGCTAGACGTTAACAGCTTCCAACAGTTTGTACATATTAAAGCATTGCTTTTTTCAATTTTCGCCGCAAATTTTCCGGTTTTTATTTAAGTAAGAAGCTTGCCTGACCATACCCAACACAAGCAAAAAACGAATTAGCAAAAATGGTCCATCCGTTCAGACGTTGAGCGACGACCATGCGAAGTAGGGTGATTGTTGTTCTTCATTTTCAGAAGAGGGTGATTGTTATATTTATATAATATTTTTTCGACACTCTCTGCCTACATCGTAAGGGACTTGGCGTGGAGATGTGTATGTATGTATGTATGTAGATTTGTTTGACTGGCCACCGTAAAAGGAGGCTAGTTCAAGTAAAATTAAAACAGTAAAACGACGCTATTTTGTTTCAATTACTATCTAGAAGTCACATGACGATTTTGCCCTAGAAAGACCCAAGAGGCAGTGATAATTTAACATTCTAGTTGTTTTTAATAACGTAAACGTATTATGTTAAATTATGAAGAACATTAAATAACAATGGATAAATAAAACAGTCTCAATTCAATCTAGTAGATGCTTACAAGTTCAGTCTTTCTAGATGACCAAGGTTTCAGTGGCAAAGCACTGTATTCTTCTCTAAATAGACAAAAGCTGGCAGCCATGATATCGAGCTTTTTAATGTAATACTCCGCAAGACGCAATATTGCTGTTGAGATTCTTTTCTTCTAAGTGCCTCTTTAATGTGTATTTTAGTTGTTTTAAATCTTGATAAAATATTTTTTTAAGCCATAGACATGACGTGCATAGCACATGTTTATTTGTTACTAACCTAACCGGCGAACCTTGTATTGCTTGAAATTAACAGCTTGTATATATTCTAACAGTTTCTATATATTAACGCATTGTTTTTCACTTTTTTCCTGCAATTTTCCCATTTTCTATTATTCGTAAGAACCTTCGTCTGATGATAACTAATTCAACGTTCAGACGTGATGCGATTCATTTTTATAAATGTAGATTATTGACTACTTTTTTAAAAAAACATACATGTGAATATAAAGCTAAATTTTAAAATATTAAGTCAAACTGAATATAATTTACGTAGTTTCAATTAAATCTAGAACTTACACGCTCTGGCGCTCTAGATAGCCTGGGTCTTTGTGGTAAAGCACTGTAGCCGTTAACCAGACAAAGTCTGCGAAGGCCGGCAGCCACAACGTTGAGCCTTTGATAACGCGGCTTAGTCTTATAATACTCGGCAAGACATGATATTGTTGTTGGAAAGTTCAATTTTCGACTTAGCTACTTCGTTAGCCGCTTTTAGAGATTTTCGGCAAAAACAACTTTTAAAAAAACTAGAAGATAGTTGACATGAAGTGAAACTATTTTTGTTAGCTTGTTTTTGAGTTTCAGATTGTTTTTTTTTTGTTTTTGTATTCTTACAGAATTGTAAGCGAGGATTACGTTTTCTTGCACACTTTTGGCTGTTTGTAAGTTTTCGTTCATTTTTTAATCTTTTGATGTACGTGGCCGGCCCGTCGTGACTCTGCAAAAATAGATGATTTTATATAAGTAAAAATGACCGAAGTCCGGCTACTCGTGGATTTCGGCCAAGTGCGGTCGGAAAACCCTCTGAAAAACAGCGTAGTGTAACTTCAAGCATAGATTATAGGTATATATATATATATATATATAAACATAGAAAACAAACATAGAGGCTAATTTAGATTAACACACAGCATAGCTTTTATACTAAAAAAAATTTTCTGTGGGACCATTAACCGCGCGGGCAACGCCGCGGGCAAGTAGTTGAAACATTTGCTTGCATAAAAATTTCTGTCTATTTTTGTGTTACATCAAACAAGCAGGTTATCCTGATGGTAAGAGTTAATCGTTACCATTGGTGTTACTGATGTGTTGCTAACTTACTCCTGGGATTTTACAGCGCGTGTGAAAGTCTACCGGCTACCCCTATCTCTTAGCACTCTACCACCCAGCTATGAATGGCTCCATTGGTAGAATAATCAATTAACCATCAGCGATCTATAAAGTAGTCACGTCTTGCCGCCACAAAAAAAGCATCCTCTTTTCTTATCCATGGCACATGGTTATAGTTAGTCGTGGACTAGCCGAAGACACTAAGTCCTACAATGTGATAGGTGGCAAGCCTATCGCCAACCGGGCACATACCCAGTCCCGGGCAACCTTATTTTTATTAGAAAGTTAAAAAAACAAGTTTTCTTTTAGTTGCCTTATCCGGGGAACGAACCCGAGAAGTCACAGTGTCAAGTTCAACACCGAACCGCTCGACCGTAGAGGCATCAACATTAACTATTCAGTAATCAATTTCGGTTTGTAAATGACATGTGGTATTTGTAAGGTCTGAATAGGTCAAAGGTCAATAAAGGTCCGGAATGGAGAAATCAGTTACAGATAATTTAGGGAGCGATCAATCATTTGAAACATATTTGTTTGATGTGTTGTGAATGTGAGTGTGAAAAGGCTTTATTTTGTCAAAGTATTGTTTGTGGCTTCGTCTGTAAAATGTTTTTTTATGTTTTAGGAATGATAAGATTCGAATTTTCAAATTAAAATACGTATTTTGTACACGAAAGGTTTACTTTTCAAAATACAACATTTAACGACGACTTCGCTAGCGTAAAATTGTCGAATTTCATACACATTTTGATCCTACATTATAGTCCTTTAAAGCTTGTTTTAAAAAAAAGTAGACAAAACCCTGCTATTTGACTTTATACATACATACATACATATCTTCACGCCAAGTACCTTACGGGGTAGGCAGGGAGTATCGAGTGCCAGACCTCACGATCCTGACAAACCTGTCTTGCTTCCTTCACATTCATAACCCTTTTCTTACAAACACGCCAATTTCGGAGACTCTTGACACCACCCTCGGATAATATCCGATTGATCTGATCGTGAAATGTCAGTCTTGGTCTCCCCGGGTACCTACATCCATCCACATTTGCATTGTATATCTGCTTTGTCAATCTTTCATATGACTTTATACATATCAAAATTCGTCAAAATCGGTCCAGTGTCTTGAAAGCGTAACAGATAGACAGCCTATAATAGACTGACTGACAACTCTAGTTAAAAACTATAAAATGCTAACTGCTTACCCGCGACTTAGTACCTAATTCGAAAGTTTCGGAAGATAGCTAATGGTTCCGAGATGGTCCCACATGAATTTTATCAGTATTCATCCCGCTAGTGTTTTTGAGTTAAATAAACTTACTTAAACCAATTTTTGGATCATGATAAAATTAAAACCTCTCTCTTAGAAAACAGGACCAACAAAATTGGCTCATTTTGGGCCTATTAATCGCGTGACAGATACACAAAAAAATATGCAGTCGACTTGATGACATCCTCTTTTTGGAGTCCTAAAAATTACATAGTATGAAGTTTGCAGTGATAGTTAGTATTACAAATATAATTAAGACGTCAGACCTCGTTAGACCCAACATTAAATAAACATTACATGGACATTAGCACAAGAGACCTAAGAAAACTTGGTAACTCACTCCCGTTAGCAGCATCTGTTGGTCATTCAGCTATTATTACTTCGCTGGGCATGTCTCAATTTTTTTTATTTTTATTTTGATTTATAATACTGTTACCAATTGCTTTTCTCACGTATTCTTGACATTTTAAAAATTTAAAATAACATAAATTTAAAAACTTTCATTGAAGCCCCGACAAAACCAAAGGATATGAACCTAATGTAACCAAGAGTAATCTCGATCACGTCGGTACGATCATATCGCCTCTGTGGTCCAATGGTCCAGGTATTGGACTTGACTTCATGAGGTCGCGGGTTCGATTCCCAGGTCGGCCAAATATATGGTTTTCCAATTTTTTTTTCCAATAAAAAAATGTTGCTCGGGATTGAATATATGCCCGGTTGAGGATAGGCTTGCCTGCTACATATCACATTGTGGGACTTAGTGTTTTCCGCTGTTTTGGGTAGGGCAACGTTGGTTTTGCCTCTGCCAACCAGCTCGGGGATACGGGCGTGAAGATACTTTTTTTATGATATATCAACATAGACAAAAATGTATGTATTATTAAGTAAAACTAGAAAACTTTAAACCACTAGTCGGATAATGATAAAATGAGTATGGGACTAACCACGAACAATACCTACGTTTTCTAAAAAAATAACAATTAAAATCGGTTTGGTATGGCGAAGTATGTGAGGTTATTTTTTCAACATAAGCATAATTGATATTTCATTATCGATTTAAAATGTAATTAAAAATTTTAAATGATTTGAGAGAATTTATCGCAACCAGGGGAATAAGTTGTTAAATTAAAATAGGATAAGTAACTACTTAAACTGGTACATAATTTTTGAACCTTACCCTCAAAACTTATTAAAATATTGTAATAATGACTGTTCATCATTGCCACACCTGTAGTAAGAATTTTTATGTGCACCCAAGTATTTCAACTCGTTAGTATGAAATATTCCTAAAATGTTAATTAAACGTGCTTTCCATTCTACCTTCACATGAACCATACAAAAGGGTTTGAACTAGGCCTCGCTTTTATTAATATTCTGGCAGAATGTACGTTTTGCTTAAAGCGCTTTAAATTTAGGAAGCGTATTCTTCAGATATGACGTAATAAACCTTTTCATTAAAGAATTGCGGTAATAAGGGCCCTTACACATTGCGAGTTTCTGCGGCGATTTAAATGCGCGACCTGAGCAATTTTCTATCGATTCATCCGCGTGTTACTACACGCTGGAAATGCGCGTTTGTAGCTTTTTGTGCATCGCTTTTCTATGAAAGTAGCTGCGCGTGAGTAAGAATGCACACGCACATTTAAATCTATTCGAACGCAAGGGAAATAGAAGAAGAAATGTTTAGAAAAAGGTCTTTATTTAAAAACTTTCTACTTTTTAATTACATTTTGTAAGTTAACACTGTATAAATCGTACTTGCTTTGATTTAATAACTTTACAGTTTAATTAAGACTTTTACTCGTATTTTTAATGAAATATTTTTTATTCTGAAATGAATAAAATCATGTGTTACATAATTTAATACCTGCGGATGATAATGGATACGCTTATTAATGCCGTTGTTTTTTTTAAAGGTAAAGATACAGATAATGTAATTGAAATTGTTTCAGGCAAATTAATCGCGACATCGCTGTTGACGCAATACTGAATATTTAGTGGTACTATGTTTGTATCAATCGTATAATGCGTTTTCATCGCTTTTTAATCGCACATTACAGTTCTCACGCGGCCAGCTACTGCGACTGCATTGCAATTGTGTCGCTAATTTTACTCCTTGTAACGCGTGTGTAAAGATATCTATACTACATAAAGACTGAATCGCTTTTGTATCGGTGCTTCTGTAGTAAATGCCATTCAAGTTTTTAGTTCCTGTACACATTGCGACTAAGCAGTTCGATACGTACGAATACGTAATACAAAATGCATTTTTTATGTGATAGGTCAGCGAAGAAGCACACTGGTTTCGTGATAGTAAGAGACAACCGTAGCCTATAAACCATAGGTGTTAGAGATACCTGCAGCCGTGATGTTAGACTTATTGTACAAGACAATCGGCTACCTTACCCTTCGGACTGGAATATGACAGTCATTGTGGCGGCAGGAATATGTAAGGCGATGGATCCCTGCCTGGAGAAGACGCTGCATAACACTCTACTAGCAGTAATCTTGTTGGTACTGACCTATACTTTAACCAGTGCTCGCCTCTTACGAGCTGCCTGGCAGAGGTGAAAATGATGTCTGTAAGATTTCTTTTACTATATTAAAAGCACACTGAAATTATGGTGTTGGCCTCAGATCAAAATTAGTTTACAATTAGTACACAATATGTATTAAAAAAAACTACAAAATGTAAAAATAACTCGTAGAAAGCCGGTTTACTTTTTTATTATGTCACACAATAATATTTTTGCATGGATACCTCCCATGTAATATTTATGAAAAGCTTTTTAAAATAGTTTTATACGTTATTTCACCATACAAATTTATGAATACACTTGATTCAAAGGATCATATTATGTTACGGAAGTATTTCAGTATGAATTTTTGTTCGGTAGGGATGAGACTCCTTCGCCAGCTAGTGGAATAATCTGGTCATTTATAAAACATTGCGTGCTGGGCACTTTCCTGTTCCGATTTAAATATTATAATACTTAGTAGAAGATCCTAGATCCTTTAACATACATCGACCTACAACGAGCTGATAAGTGATAACAGAATTGAACATATTTTATAGTAAACTAGCTGTAACGGCGAAATTCGTTCAACCCGTTTAGTTTTTATGAAAATTAAAATATTGTTTCTCTTAGTTTCCTTACAATCTAATGGGATAAAAAGTATCCTATGCCCGTCTCCTGGTTCTAAGTTACCTCCCAGTAAATTTTCAGCCAAATAGTTTTAGCCGTTCTTGAGTTATAAATAGTGTAATACCAGTTGCTTTTATATATTAAAATGGGTTGCCTAAATAAATCGCCGATTGAATATTTTTTATAGTAAAAGACAGTGAACTAGCACGGGGCTGATAGGCACCCTGATGCTGGGTGTCAACCGCAGCCTAGATACACCATAGATATAGGTGCGACGCTGTCCCGTGGTCAGGGCGTTAGGAAAACTATGCAAGTTTACCGGCTATCCTACTCTCCGGACCGTAACATGACATTGTCAATATGGCGGCAGGTATAAAAATAAAAAAAATGAATATATAAAACAAAAACGTATTATGTTCAGATTTTTGTAGGTAAGCCATTTTTAATATATATTTTAATATACTAAATTTATTATGATATATGTTTTATCCTATTATCAGCTCGATGCAGTTCTACTAAAGTATGGATCTTAGATCAAGTTGGTAGCCATCGCAACTAGATTTAACATTCTGGCAAAAGGTTAACAACGCATCTTTATCATCTTTGAAATCTGTTGTCACCATATTTTTCTCAGTATAAATAGATCCCTTTAAGACCACTTGTCAGATTTCGATCAATCTTAAATTAAAAGTCAATCAAGTTTAAAAACACATCTCAACACACTTATACACATACACAATACACTACAGTTAATTGCAGTACATTTTTGAAAACCGACTCTAACTACTTCATAAGACACTCATAAGACACTACGTCGCGATTTGATAATTCTTTTTGCGGAAGATAGATCCGAAATGGCCCCCATATAAATTTACTACTATAAAACTACTATTATATAAGCCTGTAGGATGTTGATAAAATTTATATTATACTACCTCGGAATAATTATCTTTTTTTCTAAAAAAGAACCATCAAAATCGGTTGGCTATTGGCCGTGTCCAAAAAACATACAGTCGAGTTAGGAATCTCTTCCTTTTTGAGAGTCGGTTAAGAATTGACAACACTGTTTTTAATAGTTGGTTAGAAATTGAACTTATTATGCCACATTTTCACAAGCATTTGGACCATTAACATGAATAAATGCCCTTAGTAAGTATCCTTTATTTTTGTTATTCCGGTTGCTTTAGACGTTTCAAGTAATGGAGGCCGTAATGGCTCATATATTGCCTAAATGCGTGCGATATCTTTGGGGAAATATGTAAAAAGTAACTTATGTCTTGCCATAAGAGTATTCGAATCGTTAATATAGGCAGGGGAAATTATTGCTGCAATTAAGATGCCGGCGTCTGCAGATTGAAATCAATGTTGCTGTAAAAATTTTCCCCGTGTTGGTCCGGGCTCCTTTGCAGAATAGACCATGTGCCTTCCTGCCAGGCAGCTCGTAAAAGGCGAGCATATGCTTACCGTCACTTACACCGTAACATCTGACTAGGTGGTCGAGTTTCGCAGCGACTCACCTGGATTGGTAACCTTACCTATTTCTGCCGCCATAACGTCATGACGTGTTCCGGTTTGGAGGGTAAGGTAGCCGGTAGACTTACTTTTGCTCGAGACCTAATATCCCGACTTCAGGTTGGCGACGCATCATTACCACCTTTTGGTGTCTCTAGGCGGCGTGAATTTCTTTCCATCAGGAAATCTGTCTGCTTGTTTGCCTTCCAATATCATAAATATATCTCATGTAAGTAAGTACTATTCTAATGTTAAAAAAGATAACGCAGGCCTTATTACACTGCAATACAAAGTATAACTTAAAACTTAAAATATTTTAGTCTATTTTATTAATAAGACGGATGGAGTTTCAGGCTGTGTGTTGATAGAAAAAGGGTGAAGTTTAATCTATGTTTTCATCATTTCTAAACTCTACCTGGATCTAGCTTCTATACTTCTCCTCCTCCTCGGATCAGTTTTATTATATCATTTGATCAGATTAGATAAATTTGATAGTTGATCATATTTTTGATCATATTTATTATAGTAATCCGCCTAAATCGCTTTTTACATTTTGTATCGCGTAACGCACACTATGCCGGGCCGCAACGCAGCGTATTTGTGCCATAAGTGTACTGTGAAATGAGACGCGCTTCGACTCGATACGCTGTGGTCCGACCAAGTGTGCGCTGTCCTTAAAGGTATTAGATAATGTCTTTCTCTTTCTATTTAAAAAAAATATTGATGCATTATTACTTGTATTTGGTGAATTGGTATATAGAGGGATACATATAGGTATTTTCTGTTGCTAAGTGTATTGTTTCACTTTTTTTTTACCTATTACTAGCTGACCCGGCAGACGTTGTCCTGCTATTTTTTTTTTGCTGTGATTCATCTTCATCACTTAGGGTTAAAAAATAGATGTTAGCCGATTCTCAGGCCTACTCAATATGCTCACAAAATTCATAAGTACGGAGGAGTTCGGAAAAGTACGGCAACTAACATTGTGACACGGGAATTATACTACATATTTTATATATAAGACTAGCTGACCCGGTATACGTTATTCTGCTACATTTTTAATCCTATTTTAGTAAAAAAAAATTGAGCAGAGTCACCCTCATCACTTAGGAGTATGAAAAATAGATGTTGGCCAATTCTCAAACCTACTCATTATGCTCACAAAATTTCATGAGAATCGGTCGGGCCGTTTTGGAGGAGTTCAATCACACCGTAACACAAGAATTTTATATATTTGACTAGCTGCCCGCCCCGGCTTTGCATGGTTATGAAATATACATATAAACCTTCCTCTTAAATCAGTTTATCTATTAAACAAAACCACATCAAAATCCGTTGCGTAGTTTCAAAGATTTATGCATACAATGGGACATAGGGTCAGAGGAAGCGACTTTGTTTTATACTATGTAGTGATAAGTTATACCTATAGATCATTTTTATGTTTTATTTGTTTATTGTACACGCTATTTTCTATGTTATTGTATCAGCTACATTTCTTTATTGGGTTGATTACCTTTTACCAGCTTAAACCTAAACAGTCAAAAAGACAGATGGTATTCTATACAAGGGACCCCGACAAATACTTGAAATTATTGAAGTAGGAAAGGCATTTCCAAAAATCAGATAAATATAAAAAAAACACTAACTGAGTGCACCACAAATTACTTGTATTTGTTTCAGAGATGTTATATCTAACCAGTGTTGCTAAAATCACACATTTATGTATTAAAAGAAAACCTCTTTAATAAGGAGATCTAGAAAGAATTAGAATACCCTGTACAAACTCGTCAGATAACTAAACGTAAACTGTTATACCTCGCGCTCAAAAGATCTACTTACTGAACGACCAAGTATCTAGTACCGTGCCTATTAAATAATATAGATCCTCTCATTATAGCGTTCATAATCAGTAATAATATAAAGTACAAATTAAAAAAATATTTTCAAGAGAATGTCCGAATGTAGCATTACACACAAACTCTTAGTAATTTAAGTAGTGCAGTTGTTGATGTTTTAGTATTAAATTATATTTGCCCTGGTAGGGATCCACCGCCTAACCTATTCCTGCTGCCAAACGACATCGTCGTGTTCCGGTCCGGAGGGTAGGGTAGCCGGTAGACTTGCACAATAGGCCTAACATCCCGGCCACAGGACAGTGACGCACCTATAATATAATATATGGTGTTCATAGGCCACGATATTTCTTACCATCAAGAGACCCGTGAGCTTGCTTACTGTATTATCACATAAAAAAGAACAAGTAAAAAATTCACTGTATATTATACGTAAATTGTAATGCAAGGCAGTAAACACCACTGTCGAAGCTTGAAGCTTTGACAGGAGCTAAAAAAGACAAAGAAAACTTGGGATTATCCTTACGTTGAAATAAATTCAAAGTTATTTGTTTTGTGGATATAAAATATTGGGTCAGCTAATATTCGTATCGATGGCCGAAATGACCCTTAGTTATAAGTTATGGTGTTGAATGATTCGGATAAAAGATATTATTATTTTCTGAGTGGCACTACAATCTTTATTGCCCTAAAGTTACCTAGTGAAGCGATTAATGTAACAGATATTATTATGACTTGTACAAACAAAAAATGTTGTATAAAATAATTTTGATGCGGTGAAACTATAAAAAACCCACTTAGATTTCAATAAGTAAGTCATCTACGTACAAAAAAACTCCGCGATTTTACTTATCAGATCCAGACTTGGTGACAATATTTTTAAACTCGGTTAATAACAATAAATGGAAAGCCTCCTTGTTATATTTGCATTGCCGTTTTTGTCAATTTTTTATTTGCACATCCATAACTTTTTACTCTTAATCCAAGGATTAAGAGTGAAAAGTTGCAAGATCCGAGTGTAGGAAGCATGTATGAGAGTCAAGTCCAAGACAGGCTGAATAGTGTGTGCCTACCGGACTTAGACGT
>NJDC01000035.1:242333-268394 GCA_002245475.1 Calephelis virginiensis | reverse complement strand
TGTTAACTTTGATTTCATCAAAGTTAACATTCACACATTAACATGGTTTCCGTTTATAAACAGCACGGAATGCTTAAAGGGTATCCATATTTCACTTATTTTTAGAGAAATTTTGGTCAAAAATTAAGCCTCTAATTTTATATATCATTTTAACCTTTTAGATACTGCGTTTTAACTACCAATAGTTAAGCAAGACATTTAAATAAATTGGCATTCTAGAATACCGTATTTTTCAGTAACGATAATGAGACGTTCTAATTGGAAGCCCATTCCAGAGACCAGAGAGTATCTGCAACAATTACACGACTCCGAATAAAATCCTGCATCAGGTCCCCAATGCGCGCGTACGTTCTGGCATAGCTCCAAACTTCGCCTTTGTAGACAATCGATATACTTGACAAGGTTGTTTCGATCTTTGGAATTTTGAGATGACATACAGACTTCGCCTTCGTATGAGAAACTGCTTACGTTGGTGCCCCGCTGTAATGTATGAAAATACCTAATACTAAGTTTTTTATGTGAGTGATTAGCAATTAGGCACAGGCGACTGAAGTGGCGACAGTAAGTCAGTACCTACTATTGGCATGATTGTGTGCATATCAGCTCATATAGATTGACGTAATGATTTACATTTGTTGCGTCAGTTATTGTTTAGTGAGACGGGATCCGCTTGTTTTTAGATCCTTTAAAACTGGGTAAATCAATAACATATTTAGCGAAACAGTCAAAAATCTGTCCATGAAATATTTGAGAAGTGAACATTACATAGCTTATAGCCGGGTCTACATTGAAAACCTTTTTACCTGTCGGGAAAATTCCTAGGGAACCGTGAAAAGTCATTTCAACGTGTGCATGAAGTAGCGCACAACTAGTAAACAGAAATTTAAATCGTGTTTAAATGTAAATAAAAAGCGGCCAAATGCGAGTTGGACACGCCGATGATGAATTCCGTAGCAGCATGTAACATTATATAGGAGTAAGTGATTTTTTATTTATTTTAATTCGTAAACACCGATTGCTGTTTACGATTTATAACGTATTAAAAAAACTGCTAGATCTCGTTCAAACCAAATTTCCATTTAAGTTTACATGGTAATAATCATATGTATTGTTTAGTTTTATCACTGCCTTATTTTAGAATGTACAGGGCGGAGGACACATTTTATCACTTTGGAAGCGCATCTCGCTCAAACTATTCAGTCTAAAAAAATTAGAAACCTCAAAATCGTTTGTGAAGATGTATCTTGGCTATTTGATATAAAGATGGATGTTTGATAAAAAATAGTTTTGGTTCTAGGTATGCAGAACCTCAAGAATATACCGTTTTTTCTACTTTTGTGTGAAAATGTTAATAAGGTACATGAATACATCTTACCAAGTTTCAACAATTTTTTTTTAAAAAAAAGTGGTTGTGACATTCAGACTGACAGATCTATAAGAGTTCCCTGTGTTGTCTTTTGGCTAAGGAACCCTAAAAACCGTTTTTAATTTTAATAATATGTGTTCTAACTAAGTACACGAACAGTTTTGTATTTGCAGATTCAGACTTGGTAGCAGATGGACCACCTTGGAAGCAAACTCTTTCAAATAAAAAATATTTTTTAAATCGGTTTAGAAATGTCCTAGAAATCCATTAACATACAGTACAAACATTTTTATTGGAAGGCAAACAAGCAGATGGATTTTCTGATGGTAAGAAATTCAACCCGCCTAGAGACACCAAAGATGGTAATGGTGCGTTGCCAACCTGAGTCCGGGATGTTAGGCCTCGCGAAAGTAAGTTTACCGGATAACTTATCCTCTGAACCGAAACGGCGGCAGGTATAGGTAAGGCGGTTGTGGGTGCCCTGGCTGGATCTCTGCTTACCTCTTAAGGGGGTGCAGGCGTTAAATTATAATTCGCGCAATTTGTGTTTAGAGAAACATACCTTGTTTTTTATTCTATGTTAATTATCACAAATAAAACAGTTTTATGTGACCTCAAAGTAAGTCAGTTTTTATAGAAAATTTAATTAATCAATTTTCATTTTATTTTTGCATGAAAACCAAAGATAAAAAAAGCAGTTACGATATTCCAATAAAATACATCAAATCCAATACAAAAATGTTTTGGCGATATTCCAAAAGTTTTAACTTTAGTTTTATGCTCTGTATAAAACAGCGAAGCTATGGATAGATGATGAATGGTTTGAATTGTATATCATTTATTTGATTGGTTAACTTGCTGGTTCTAGTGGTTACTTATACAACCACTTTTGTTCTAGTAGTTACTAGTGTACTTTTAACTAATGCTGATGTTGTGTTACAGTAATTATTTATACCTGCAAAATATTACATTCAAGTGAATATATTTATATTCAAGGTTACTTATTTCCACACTAATATTACATTGTAGTGGTTACTTATACCCACACTTTTTTTCTAGTAGTTACTGTATTTACTTGTACTTAACGCTGATATTGTGTTTCAGTAATTATTTATACCCGCAAAAATATTACATTCAAGTGGTTCCTGGTCACTTATTGCCACACTAATATTACATTCTAATGATAAGTGACTGCCTATACCCACAATAATATTAAATTGTAGTGGTTACTAATGTTTACTTTAATATTATATTCTAATGATTATTACTGGTTGCTTATACACTAATAATTTTATATTCTCTAGTAACAATGGTTACTCATACTCACATTAATACTACATTCTAGTGGTAAGTGGCTACTTATGCCTCGCGCTGATATTATGTTGCATTTGGTACTGATGCTTACACTAATATTATATTGTTATGAATAATTGTTGTTTTTACATTAATAATGTATTCTATAGTTGCAATGGTTACTCATACCCATTCTAATATTATATTGTAGTGACAAGTTATTGCTTATACCCACACTAGTAATAAATTACTTATACCACGCTGATATTATGTTACATTGGTTATTGATATTCACGCTAATGTATTCCCCGGTTGGTCCGGGTTCCTTTGCAGAATAGGTCATCTGCCTTTCTGCCAGGTAGCTCGTAAAAGGCGAGCACAGGCTTACCGTCACTAACACCGTGACATCTGACTAGGTGGTAGAGTTTCGCAGCGACTCACCGGGATTGGTACCACCGCTTTACCTATTCCTGCCGCCATAACGTCATGATGTGTTCCGGTTTGGAGGGTCAGGAAGCCGGCAAACTTACTTTTGCTTGAATCCTAACATCCCGGCCTCAGGTTGGCAACGCACCATTACCACCTTTGATGTCTCTAGGCGGCGTGAATTTCTTTCCATCAGGAAATCCGTGTGCTTGTTTGCCTTCCATTATCATAAAAAAAATGTTATATTCTAATAAGTAGTGGTTGCTTATACACTAATAATATATTCTATAGTTGCAATGGTTACTCATACACATCCACTCTAATAGTATATTCTAGTGGTTACCTACACACACTAATTATATATTTTAGGGTTTAAAGTGGTTACTATAGCTACACTAATATTATACTCTAGTGCTAACAGTAGTTTCATATAACTCCGCAATAATATTATATTCTGGTGATAAGTGGGTACTCACACTAATATTATTTTCTACTTGTTATTGATTACGCAGACGTAAATAAAAGTAAAGTAAGTAAAAGTCTAGTAAATTTTATTGTCAGTTTTTTCACAGTCACTTCTATGACTAAGTACTGATGGATAACCTAGCGTGTAGGGACGTGACTGATGTGTGCATAATGTCGATATCATTGCATTGTTTAACAAAAATTCGAATGTAAATCACGACTGATGGAATTGACTGACGCCTGCATGACTGTGTAATAGACGTCTTACAGTACATAAATGACTTGTCATTTCGTGACGACGACCTCCATTTTACTCGCATGTTCATTGTTCTCTTCATCAATACGCAATTAAACAAATGATTTATACATACCTGTATTATTAATATGAATGTGTGTTTGTCCTTCTGTCACGTCATAATAGAGCGAATGTTATTGAATACATTTTATTTTTGGAGATAGTTAGATGACTACTTTTTTATTCTGATATCTAAATGGGTTCCCGCGGGAGACCAATCTATAATACCTTGGTGTAGTTCCGAGCAACATTTTTTTTACGATTTTTTAAACCATTAAATCTAATGGATTTCTTAATGAAATATACTCTGCCTGTAGACACCAACACTGTGGTAATGTTGCGTTTCCTACCTACTGAAATATCGGGCCTAGAGCTAAAGTAAGTTTATCGGTTACCTTATTCTCGGAACCGGAACACGACAACGTCAAGCGCTGATGTTAAGGCGGCAGGAATAGGTAAGGCGGTAGTGCCGATTCAAGCGAGTCGCTGCGAAACTCTACCACCTAATCAGATATCACAGTGCTAGTGACGATAAGCCTACGCTTGTCTTTTAGTATAGTAGCTCCATCTAATCTTTCCCCACACACAAAAAATCCCTTAAAAATTCGGTGTTGCGAAATAAAAGAAAGACAAACATCGATTTTGTAATGAGCTATATATTAAGGAAGCAGTAGACCTATATTCCTAAATGGAGTATGTAGCCAAAATAGGAATACCTAAAATCTGACGTTTATTTCATAAAATCACAAACGCCAGAAGGTCTAATAGGGCACAACCTTCGCCTATAAACACCATAGATGTTACTGATGGTATCTTGTGGCTGGGAATTCAGGCCATATGTGCAAGTCTACCAGCTTGCCTACCCTCCAGCACTGAAGTGTGAAAGTAATAAGTAGTATACACGTTTTTTGGAGATAACACTTGTACTTATCCACTGTATACTTAATTAAACACTTTCTAGCCAACCGGTTTCACTTTTTACAGCATCATCAAGGCTTTGAAACTAAAGATAAAAAGGACTTTTTTGATTTAACGTTCAATACTTATTTGGTTGGTTGATATCTTATCAAAATTTTTCTGTTTAATTTTTACTCATATATCCAATTACACTGAATTTACGAATGTATTTTGTAAGCGATTTATTTTGTTTATTGTGGGTGACAGCTGACATTAGACTTGACGAAGCGTCATCCTCCGAGGTACAGAGATAAGGAAAAGAGCTTTCCCTGAAACGCCTACGTATACACACAAAAAAACGGATTGCACTCCGGGAGTGCTGGCAGAAGTAAAAACTTGAATATTAACGTTGTGCATTTTTGATATTTTGGAATGGGTAGGGAATCATTTTGCAAGAATTGCTTTAATTATCAGTATGAAAGTACTATCATTTATGCACAAATACTATTTTCATATCAATAACCTGCGTTTAGCTTGACAAAAAGTCGCTAAAGTAAGACCACGTGACGGCTAGAAGCGTCGCCATATTATCTGTATAACGAACATTGCTCGTCTACACAAAAAGCTTATTTTCAACATGGAACCAATAGAGCAATGTCTGTTGATATTATAAGTATCTGCTATCTGTGAGAATGTAAGGTATATTGCGGCTTATTGTCCATTGCGCATCCTATACTTTTCGAAAATATCTAAGCAATACAAAAACAGCAATGAATCTACGTTTTATTTTAGATCTCGCGCAAGCGACCTGCGCCATCTTATTCGCGCATGCGCAGTGCGCCGTCTTACGTTCTGACGTTCTGATGCGAGTTTAGAAGTTTTTACCCATTCCAAAAAAGTGCGCAATGCCGTTAAAGAAGTTTTCACTTCAAAAAATATGGATATGAACCGATTTCTCTAATAGTTTATTATTAGTCACCACCAAATCTGTGGTGTAACGCATTCGTAACAGTGAGATCCGAGATGAGTGGGACTGAAAGAAAGCGTTCGTGTTTAAATAGGGAAGGGAATGCTCCGCTGGCTCGATCATGTTGAAGAATGACATATGTAAAATTTACAATCCAGGCTGGTCTGCAAGGGTCGTGACATTTGGCACTCGACACTATCTACCTACCCTGTAAGGGATTTGGCGTGAAGATATATACGTATGTGTATAATTCTTAATTCTTAATTTTACATTTGGCCTTCAATATGATCCAAGTTGTTGACGAATATGTCAGGCCCCCAACTTCAACAAGAACAAAAACGAGGTCGCGTTTTTCCAGGTGCTCACTTTCTGCAGTGGATCCAATACAAAAAAAAATGTTAACTTGTAAAAACGCTCACGTTAAATTTTTACATCTAATATAAGTAAATACATACAACATTTATAACCTATTGTATCCTTATTATTATTGTAGCCTTTGTGTATCACTTAGTTTTTAAGTTTGTTTTAATGTATTTATTTTTTATGTATTTTGGTGCACACTTAAGAGTTATTCTATTCTATTCTTTTCTATTTAATGTAGTTATCGAATGTAACATGAATGTAACATTGACCGCCTCATTGGTCGATAAGCTAGCGTACACGCCTCACTCCACCGACCAACTGCAAAGCGCGGGCTCGATTCCAGTTAGGAGCAGGCATTCACCAGTATAAATTTAATAAACACTTCATCCATCCTACCCCGTCAGAGACATGGCGTAAAGGTATGTAAGTGTATGTATAATGTAAAACCAAGAGCATAAGTGCATTTTTTACTTTTACTATTTTAAAAAAAGTAAAAAAAAATGTATCTTCACGCCCGTAGCCCCGAAGAGGTAGTCAGAGGCACAACACAGTGTGATAGGAGGCAAGCCTATTGCTAACCGGGCACGCATCCAATTCCGAGCAACATTTTTTTTTATAAGAAAATTTAAAGAAACAAATTTTCTTTTTGTTGCTCGACCCGGAAATCGAACCCGGGACCTCATGCAGTCAAGTCCAACACCTGGACCGCTACACCAGAGTCGATAGATAGTATAGATAGAGATTACTATTTTTATTAATTTACTATAATATCCTATTTACTCATTTAATACAAATTATGCTTTCCACGAATTTCTGAACGCATATTGTAAGCGATTTAATTTCGTTATTGAAGGTAACATTAGATGTTCCGGAACGTAATTGTCCAAGTTAAAGACGAGGGTAAGCAAAAGGCTCTTCCGTGATATTTCCTCGGCAAATTGATGGTTATTTTAAACATTGACCCATTTGTTACGGTTCATGTGTTTTTCAGAATTGGTGCGTTACATTTTTGGGATAAATGAGATAAGAAGCTAGAATGTTTATCATCTTTTACAAATTCTTCTTATTTATGAAAATACTAGCCGATCCCGCGAACTTCGTATCGCTTAACATTAACAACTAACAACATTTTTTGTTTAAAAAATTAGGTATTGATTTTCCCATTTACTCTGCAATTTACCCAGATTTTCTCTTTATATTATCTATATTACAATAAAAAATAATTAGAAAAATCGGTCCATCCGTTCAGTTGTGATGCGTGATATATGAATGTGTATTATTGCTGTTTTTTTAGTTTAGGAAAGTAAATGATCAGATGGAGTTCCTAAGAATGTACAATAATAATTATTAGACGCCAAATAGTGCGTTGCCAACCTGAGGCTGTGATTTTAAGCATTTAATCTACACCGGAATCGACAAGTGCAAGTGCTGACAAAATGGCAGCAGGAAGATTCTCTCAAATTTCGGAAGTAATTAATGTATGCATGTGTTATGGATCTTAGTCGTCGTTACTAATATTTAGAGATACATAAGTAAGTAACTCGCTTATTGAAATTTAAAAACACCTAGACTCAAAAATATTTATCATTCAAATACCTGTCTGTCCCTGAAACCAAACCCGAGTCCAGTCCGAGTCCAGTTGATAATAGGATTGTCGGCGTTAAGGTGTATATATATGTATTTTCCTGGTTGTGCCTCTGCCTACCCCTTCGTTTGATAGGGGCTGAAGATAATTACTTACTTTTTATTTTATTATAACGTTGGTAAGTTACAGTAAACTCGCATTTTAATTAGCATTTCGTATAACTTATAAACCACTTGTCGATTTTTCACATTATTTAGTGTAAATTGTAGTACCACTTTCTAATTTATTATTATATATATTATTTCTAATTTATTATCGAATTATTAAGAATAATTCAAAAACCACTTGTCGGTTTCTGATCAAATTTATGAGATCACCTCTAAATTGGGACTTACCTTAAGAAAAAGAACGACCAAATCCATTCCTACTTGGATGAGAGGTCGTGTAGCAAAAGTACCAAAAAAAAACATATTCAAATTTAGAACTTCGATTTTGAAGTCGGTTCCTAAGGTTAGTTAAGATTGTATTACCTAATACCAACGCATCGTGTATCGTTGTAACTTGTCGCGTGATACAAAGAGTGACTCGTGTGTCATTTTTGTCCCAACGGTGGTCTCTTTATTAGGGATAATTGGGGTTGGAACGTTATATAGTGCCTATAACAACTTTCATTTAGCTCATCGTATAACACCACCCGTGCTAATTAATAAGCAACAAAATTTTTGGAATATGGTTGAGTTTTGTTATGGCTATAACATTAGGTACAGAAATACAGAATAAATTATGATTCTATAATATGGGAAGCAAAAACTTTGGACTCTTTTTTAGGAAAATTGCGAAGACACAATTGAAGTTTGGCAAACTTATAGTATATGTGAAGTAAAAGTGCGGAATAATAGTATTTTTTAATAATAACGCTTATAAGGTACATTGAATACAAAATAAAACATAACACACACTACCATGCATGTGACACACACAAACAAATATATTGATAACGATAAGAGATTGTAGATGGCGCACAAACTATATTCATAATGTTTGGAAACAGAGTACAGTACTACTATTTAAATTATGCGCTTCGGCTTTACACTTTTTACTCTTTTGACACTTTATACTTTTACTTTTAAGTTGGCGGACCTAATCTAAATTTAAGCGAAATGATTAATTATGTGTCCTAACAACTCTGTATAGATAGATATATTTAAAATACATTCGGATTTCCGAAGCTTGTCAAATATAGCCGAAGCGCGTTATTTAAGTAGTGCTACTGTAGTTAGTATTAATAAATAAAGATGGTGTTTTTAATTCAAAAGATAATTGACAATAGAATTGAAAATAATAAAAATTATTATGTTCGAATGTCCACTAGTTCGAAATAAACCTTCGTATTTCGAATGCATTTGTCAAAAATCTTTTTATAACGAACTAATTGACCTGACAAATTTTATCCTGTTTTGACAATTGTTGTATGTTAATTTGCCTAATGTTATGGTAATATTAGGTTGTTTTCCGTTTAGAAGAACATTTTCCTCCCAATAATTAACACAATAAAATGACTAAGATAAACTGCAAAAACCGACTCCAACTATTTTCAAATACCACTTCGCGATTTGATAATATTTTTTTGAAAAATAGGCGATGATTGCGAAATGATCTCGTTTGAATTTTATCAACTTTCTTCTAGTATTAACTTATACTAATGACCTCATCATAGATTAGTCGAAGTGAAATAATTTTTTATGCACTATAAGTATAACTCAAAAATCATAAGTCGGTTCATGATAAAATTAATAAAACACCACCTAAGCATTATGACCTGTCTTTCTAAAACAGAACCATTTCAATTAGAGTCATACAAAAAAACGTACAGTCCAAATGAGAAATTCCTCCCTTTTTGATGTAAGTTAAAAAGAATAAGTGCAACTGATACATACGTGCGTACTATGATCAAGGGAAATAAAAATTCATTTATATGTTTATATTGGCAGACATTGCAAAAGATGAAGAGAAGTCTTTAACTCTATTCATTCTGTTAATCTTATTAATATTATAAATGCCAGAGTTTGTATGTTTGTTTGTTTGTTTGTTACTCTTTCTTTCAATTACTGCGGAACCGGTTTACATTAAATTTGGCACACCCATAGAGAGTAACATAGTAACATAGATTAACACATATGATAGTCTTTATCTAGAAAAAAATATCCTGTGGGGTCATTAACCACGTGGACAACGCCGCGGGCAATAACTAGTTTACTATATAACCTTCACATGACGTCTATTACGAGAACCTATTTAACCTTTAGATAGCGTATCGATTCACACTCAATTTCATAATGTTTCATGTCTCAAAAGTTCACTAAAAACACATGAAAGACTCTGAAAGAGGCCTGTATCCAGAGTGGATTTTGTCAAACGGAATAACTGCAACGACAGTCTTCTTATGAATAAACATAGACAAAGTAAAGTTGATATTTTAGTCTGCATCACAGTGTAGTAAACACTGTGATGAAAAACCTTGGAATAACGGTAAAACGGTACGGTACGGTAGAGGACTACTTGCCGACCTTAAAAATATAATATCTTTGTTTAAACTTTTATAAGTCGTATTGTCTTGAAAACGCTGCCGCCTATCACTGGTTCCACAAAAACTTATTATGAAGCAAAAAGTTATAACTTTCTAATACCTTAAGCGTATATTAGATACTGAAATATCCATTAAATATTTTAAAGAAAGCTTAGGTTAGACGTAAACAGGATATAAAACGTTTGCCCTATTATAAGGCTGACTTTCTTAATTTTGTTTTAATATATTTATATAAACTATATAATATTACATTGATCGAATAAGTAGCTAAGATTTTTAGAGTAGGTTCCGTAGAACAGTCATCAGTTATGCCTGGTTACGTGTAGCAAAAGCAATTTATTTTTGTAACGGTGATAATAATGAGTTACAAGTAAATAATGGCGGAGTCACGGAACTGTAAAATTCTAGTTAGGTATTCCGTAGGTATATATTATGATACATTAATATAATAATCAGAAATATATTATATTCGGGTAAGTATATAATATTTTTATTCATACAATTTTATATCAGGTATCTTTTTTACTATTCTGTGTACACACACAATAGTAAACAAAAGTTTTACTTTTCCACGATTCCGCCGTTTCTTTGTAACTCATTACTTTCAATATTACGTAAATATATTGCTTTTGCTTTACGTATCCAGGAACATAGAAGTATTGATAAAATAGTAAAATAAATTAATTTATGATATTGAAATTTTGTGAGTAAAAAAATTTTCGTACTATTTTTTGTGAAATGACTTTTTGGTATGTCTTTGTTTGTTACATATTGTTATTTATGTCGTAACAGTGTCCCTATATATACAAATCAATGCCACTTTTCGCTGTAATTTTATTACTCAAGAACGAGCTCACCTATCCAAACCAAATGTCTAGGCTTTATTCGGACTGTTTAGTAGATGGTTTATGTGAAGTTTGCATAAAATCGGTGGAGCGGTTCTTCATTTATCATTTTTTTTATGTTACAAATGAATTCAATTAATGGCGTATCATTTTGTTAATGGGTATTTTTCAGTCAAATTGAAACTTTTTTCAGACACAATCCCGGTCTTGTCATATTAAAACTTTTTTTAGTTGTTTTTTTTTCTTTTTTTGTTTTGTTATGTTATGTCATTCATGCTGTCGGTGAATCATTTAATGACATTTTTATACATACATTTTTATAGTATTTCTGTGTTATACGTAGCGAAGCACATACCGGGCCGCTAGTCTATATATATAAAAAAATCAATGCCACTTTTCGTTGTAGTTTTATAACTCAAGAACGGGCTCACCCATCCAAACCAAATGCTTAGGCTTTGTTCGGACTATTTAGTAGATGGTTTATGTGAATTTTGCATAAAATCGGTCAAGCGGTACTTCATTTATCACATTTTTTGTAACAAATGAATTCAATAAATGGCGGATCGTCTTGTAATTGCCTAGTGGGAATATTTCCGTCAAATTGAAACTTTTTCCAAATGGGGCTTGTTCTGTCATGTTGAAACTTTTTTCAGTTGTTTTTTTTTGTTTTGTTGTATTTTATTATGTCATTCATGCGGTCATATACGTAGCGAAGCAAAAATTCCTTGCGGGGTATGCCGAGAATATCGAGTGCCTATCTCAGTACCTGTAGACCTGCCTGGCTATCTCCACATTAATTACTCTTTTCATTCAAACACACCTGTTTACACCACCTTCAAATGATTCTAGAACATATTGATCGTGAAATATGAACTTAGTTCTCCCTGTGTGCTTATATCCATTCACATTCCACATTGAAATTGTATATCAGTTTTATGAATGTGGATGGATGTAGGTACCCGGGGAGACCAAGGTTGACACTTCACGATCAGATCATTCGGATATTATCCGAGGGTGGTGTCAAGAGTCTCCGAAATCGGCGTGTTTGTATGAAAATGGTAATGAATGTGAAGGAAGCCAGACAGGTTTGTCAAGATCGTGAGGTCTGGCACTCGATACTCTCTGCCTATCTCGTAAGGGGCTTGGCGTGAATATATGTATGCATGTATTATATCTAAAAAAATAATTGTCGAAACTAACCTGACGAATATTTCAAGAGAGAAACACTTTCTAAAGCCTCTTAAAAGCTATGCTTAATTAAGAGGTGGTAACAAAACAAAGTTTCCTCGTTTTATTTAATGTGCTGGCTATTTGGGCTTAAAATGGCTTCAGTTTGAACGAGGTGAAAATGTGCTTAACAAAAAATTTTAGGTTATAATGGTAGTGCTGCTTTACATGCTACGGTCATAAATACTTGATATTTCTGTGAAGTACGATACTAGCATTAAAATCACATTGGGGGTGATTCTGTTGAGCACAAACTTAAATTAGTTTAGATGTATGCTATTTCTTTCCAATTAATCGAAAACAAAAGAGATGGAACATTTTAGACATGTATAAGTCTTATCAACATTGTTTGAGGAACAGATAAGCCTAAGAACTCACGGAGCGGTTTTTAACCGCGCCCGCGGCGGTCGCGGAACTGCGGTTTTATTTCAAAACCCACGAGACCGGTAATTTGTGCGGTGACAGAGCCATCGCGGTTGAGATAATCGCTCGCAAATTTGTACGATTCTACGGGCGGGCGACCGCTGCCGCGGCAACCGCATACAGCCGCGGGCGTAGCGGGTGTCAAACGCGTCATAAATTGAGCTCTTACTTTTTTCATATAAATCTACATTCTAAAGAACCAGCGGGCACTCAACCGCCGCGGGCGCGTGTAAAAACCGTTCCGTGATTTCTTAAGCTAAACGTTTATAACAATGTCACGTACAAACTAATCTGATATTACTAAACGACTACCAAACGTGTTTGTCTCTTTGTATTACTTTCGTTGAAAGAAGTTAGCGGTAACTTAAAATTAGTTTAAGAAGTAAAGCATAGGTAGGATAAATGCGGTCGAAATGAGAGTGCTACTGAAAATCTGTGGTGTAACGCTCACTGCCCGCATTCGTAACAGTGAGATCCGAGAAAGAGTGGGATTTAAAGAAGGTGTTGGTTTTAAAATGAGAATGGGCACGCTCCGCTGGTTCGGTCATGTGGTAAGAATAACAGATGAAAAATTGACAAAGTATATCTACAATGTTAATGTGAAGGAATCGCTTCGTTGGTCGAGTGGCTAGCGTACACGCCTAACTACACCGACCAAACGTGAGGCTCGGGTTCGATTCTCGACGGGGACAGGCATTTGTGTGATGAACAATCAGATGTCTGCATTTCCAGGTCTGCGTGTTTATTAAATTTGTTCTGGTATCTATTTAAGTATTTCTATGTATTAAAATCGTTGACTAACACCCGTAACACAAGCAAATAATTTGCTTTTTTTGGGGTTAGATTCAATTTGTGTAACTTGTCCTGGTATATTTATTATTCATTTATTAATTAATGTAGGTACCCGGGGAGATCAAGGTTGACATTCTGCAATCTCTCAGGCATTTTCCGAAAGTGGTGTGAAGAGTGTCCTAATCCAGCATATTTTTATGCAAGGCGTAATCAATGTGGAGGTAGCCAGGCAGGTCTGCATCGTCTGATCGTGTGATTTGGATATATACTCTCTGCCTACCGCGTAAGTAATTTGGTGTGAAAATATAGATAGCGCGCGTGTGTGTGTGTGTGAGTATGTTAGTAAGTAAGCAAGTGCACTGCACAATACTATCATAAATAACTTTTATGACATTTAAGATTTGTTGCCAATTTATTATTTCCTTAATGAACAATTGAAGTTATTTTTTATGTAAAATGTCAACGAACTCTCGTGATAGTGAGAGAAAACAGTGACATATAGGCGCCATAGGTGCTATAGGTACATCTTAGGCCTATTGTGCAAGTCTACCGGCTACCCTACCCTCCGAACTGGAAAAAAACGACGGATTGCACGCCGGGAGTGCCGGCTGAAGTGAAAACTTATTCAAGTTTGTGCATTTTTTAAATTTAGGAATGGGTAGGGAATAATTTTGCACGAATTGCTTTAATTATCAGTATGACAGTATTATAATTTATGTGGTAGACTACAATATTTATTTATTGCGCGCAAGCGCCCTGTGCCGTCTCATGAATTTTCGATCATGTCGTGTGTAATGATGCGAGTTTAGAAGTTTTTACCTATTCCAAAAAAGTGCGCAATGCCGCTAGAAAAGTTTTCATTTCAATAACTGAGTCAATACGGCGGAAAGAACATGTAAGACGGTAATTCGCTACCCAAAATCCTTAAGAAGAATCTTATCCTCTTGTGCTAAGCAAATTAGGTTAATGTTCAAAATGATTACATCGGTAAAATTGAATAAACTTTTAATTAAGGCGTATCCATTTCAGTTCAAAGTGAATTGGTTGCCTATGGGCTACGGACATTGGATTGGTCGAAATTACCGGAAAATCCGTTCCGACAATGCCATTTACATAATTGAAACAACGCGACTGGATATGCATCCGATTTATCTGTAGGCCACTTTACTTTTTATGAGCGAAGTTTTTTACGGGATAAGAGAGCGTACACACTCTTGTAACACAAGAAATAAACATGAAAGTGCAGTAAACTTACTAAGAAGTATTTTTCTTAGGCAAAAGTGCACGAGCACACCGTTTCCTCCATTTACTAAGAGCCTTTTTATTTTATAAGTGTGTCACTGTCCTATGGTAGGATGATAGGTATGGTAGGAATCTACCAGCTATCCTTGTATCTTGTAATCTTGTTCCATACTTAAGGGTTGCCTGGAAAAGATCGCTGACTTGGCGATAAGGCCACCTTTGTGTATCTTATAATTTAAGTTTTATTTGATGTATTTGTAATTTCTCTGTATTTGGTACACAATAAAGAGTTATTGTATTGTATCCTAACTTATCTATACTGATCGTGATTTATGACGGCAGGAATAGGTAAGGCAACAGATCCCTTGTAGTCTTGTTGACCAATTTTATCTTTACTTCGACTTCGACGAACGTGACGAACGACGGTGTAAGTAGATTTTAGAAATGTTGAAATCTAGACATCCACCAGGGTAGGTGCTCCCGGGTTCGATCCCCTTTTCGAATAAAAACACCGTTGCCCTAAATTGGATTTAATTTAACCCGTGTGGCGATAGATTTGCCTCCTTTCGCATTGTGTGACCTAGTGCCTTTGGCTAGTCGTGGATGTCGTGGTTATACCTCTGCCTACCTCATCGAGGATAGGGACATGATATTTTTTTTAAATCTTAAATAACGTTACATTTGCTTTATTACAGGTAAACTCCGTCATAAGTATTTTGTATTTGTATCTTCAATTTTCGTCCATGGATCATCATGTGGTAAGACATTTAAAGTTTTGCAATGTTTCCGTGATTGTAGTATTTTTTCATAAATTGAAAAAGTAAAGTAGTCGCCTCTGTGGTCTAGCGGTCCGGGTGTTGGACTTGACTGCATGAGGTCCCGGATTCGAATCCCGGGTCGGCCAACACAAAGAAAATTGGATTTTTCAAATTTTCTAATAAAAAACATTTTGGTCGGGATTGGAAATGTGCCCGGTTGGCGATAGGCTTGCCACCTATCACATTGTGGGACTTAGTGTCTTCGGCTAGTCGTGGGTGCCTTGGTTGTACCTCTGCCTACCTCTTCGGGGATATGGGCGTGAAGATACTTAAAAAAGTACAAATTTAACCTCAAACGCTATTTGAGCCTGTACTCTTCGCCTACATTGACGACGGTTCTAACATTTGTGTTGTCGAGGACTCAAATCATGTTGTGATTTTTTTTATTATTTACGTTTCCATTACGACGATGCATAGTTAGGTACCTACTAATAAATGATATTGAAACGATAGTTAAAATTCTTTCCTTACTATTTGTGATAATTCCTTTACGTATGTTTCATTTACGCATTCGTTTATTTTATTAAACAAAACAATCGTAAGGGGGAATGAGGTGGGGGTTTTCGAAAAGCTTAATAAACCTTCTCTTAAAGAACATTCTATAGATCAATGAGCATATTTATATTTCGGCTTACGTTTTTTTATGATACTTTGGAAGGAAAACAAGCAGACAGATTTCCTGAGGGTAAGAAATTCACGCCGCCTAAACGTAACGGTAAGCCTATGCTCGCCTTTTACGAGCTTCCTGGCAAGAAGATAGATAGTTCATTCTGCAAAGGAGGCCGGACCAACACGTGTGGATAATTTTCGGTAGGTTGTGAAGACAATTTATTTTTAAGAACTATATCCGCCTTGTTAGGGTGGGTCACCCTAAAGCAGAGATTCCCAAACCTATTTCATGTAACGCCCACTTTGAAAATCAGTAATTTTGTAGCGCCCCCTCCTCGTTTTTATCGTCAAAAACCTCAATAATAACATGTAAATGTCTCGCCTGGACTTCAATAAAACCATTTTTTCATGTTTGCTTCCCGCCCCTCTTTAGGCTTCCAGCGCCCACAAGGGGGCGATAGCGCCCACTGTGGGAAAGGCTGCCCTAAAGGGTGGACTGTATACATATATATGCGTATACATATTATATAGCCATATATTATACGTAATGAAAACTACATCTATCTTCCTTTGTTTTCGTATCCTGAAATTGGGATTTGAATATTTGATATCAACAGAGGATTTAATTTAAAACCCGCTAGCTTTGTGTAGTCTGCGGTCAAACGGGTATTTCGATACAAGCCGGTTGTGTGAGCGTGTCCATTGTTTCACGTAAACTATTAGTTGTTCAATTTTGTGTAGTAGAATTTATTCTTCCTTGTTTTGGATGTGAGATTATTTTTTTTAAACAGACGTTTTTGGTGGTTGATCTGTGCAGCACTTGCCCGGGTAGTCCACCGCTTTACCAGTTCCTGCTTCCATAAAGCCAGTGGTCGGCATTATCGATTTCGGATCAGGGAAAGGTAGCTGGTATACTTGAACATTAGATCTAACACCTCATCCACACGTTTGCAGCTCACCTGAAACATATATGGTGTCTATAGGCCACCGTCAGAAGAGCTTTGCGCTTGTTCACTGTCTTATCAAATAAAAAACCAGGGTGCTGATTGCATATCTTTAAGTGATGATCACTGGATAAAGTGTACATTAAATAGCTGTCAAATGTCGTATTTTGTATTTGCTATTTCTATTGTATTTGTGTTGGTTACTTTTAAGCAAATATACAAAAAAACGTCATTTGACAGCTATCTGACGTACGCTTTACCCAGTGATCATCACTAGAAAGATACGCAATCAGTCCCCTGGTCTCACAACATTACAACACCAATTCAATAATAATTATGTATTATTAATAAATTAAACACATGGACTTATAAAACATAAATACTATATGTGCACAAAATGATAACGTTTTTAAGGGAGTTTCTAGTAACATAGAAGTATAATTATAAATAAAAAAAGTATATTTCAAACTTATCCCACTTCTGATACTGAAAGGTGACCTAGAAATCGTTAATATTTTTTATAAAACTCTCAATTCAGAATGCGTTCATTAACTGTGAAAGCGAGACAACATTTCATTAGATAGGATAGATATCTCGTTCTATATTTCGTAAGCTAAAGTTTTGAGTCGAATATTTGATATCAAAATAAGATTTCATTTGTATTTCTCAGGCGTTGGGCGTGCTTTCTCTGATTTTGGTTGCCATTGATGTAAGCTTGACTACTACCCGTTAACATTTTTTTGCTATTGGAAGGCAAACAAGCAGAAGGATTTCCTTATGGTACAAAATTCACGCCGCCTAGAGACACCAAAGATGGTAATGGTGCGTGGCCAACCTGAGGCCGGGATTTTAGACCTCGAGCAAAAGTAAGTTTACCGGCTACCTTATCCTCCGAACCGGAACACACCAATAGCTAGCACTGACGTTACGGCGGCAGGAATAGGCAAGGTAGTGGTACCAATCCGGGCGAGTTGCTGCGAAACTCTACCACCTAGTAGGGTACCACGGTGCTAGTGACGGTAATCCTATGCTCGCCTCTTACGAGCTGCCTGGCAGGAAGGCAGATGGTCTATCCTGCTAAGGAGCCCAGACCAACACGGAGAAAACACATATACTTATATGCTTTTGAATATAAAATGTTAGGATTTGAATTAGAATTACGTATACTTATAGATATTTAAACTCTTATAGCGTAGTATCATTTATCATATTCAAATTACGTAACATAAATTAGAGAATTTTTGTGATTTGTCCTTATCACAGGTCCTTGTCCTCGCCTCAAATATTTCTCAAATTTACAAAAATAATTTAACTTAAACAATAGTTTAACACTATTATAAACAATCTTTAACAAGCTCAAAAGTATTGTGTACTAGCTATCGCCGGCCGCGTTGCCCACGTGGTGAATAGTCCCACAGGAACATTTTTTAAGACAAAAAACTATCGTATGTGTTAATCCAAGTTACCCTCTATGTGTGTGCCAAATTTCATGGAAATTGGTTCTTGGAAACAAGCAAACAGACATACAAAGTTTCACAATTGTAACATTAGTGGGATTCCAAAATTTTACGTACCTTTTTTAAATTTTGCTATAATATGATGTGTGATATGTAATGTCACATACTTTGTGAATAATTTTTTACTTGTGAAAGTCCCCTTGGATACCCGTCACTTTCCGGGGAAGTTAAGTCGGATTATTAACTAAAACCACACGGTTTCCTCCCCTTCTCCAAGTGTCGGGACTGTTAGAATGCTTTGGCTGTGTACACATTCACTGCTCCAGCGGCTCTGGTTCTTGCGATCCCCATAATAGAACCCACTTAACAGGTGTCGAAAATCGTGAAAAGTTGTAGGCAGAGACACAGCGCGCAACACTTTGCGCTTTATCTCCGCGCTCCTCGCGAGTCTGCTCCTCGAAACCCCCTTGGCCGCAAGAAAGCAGCTAATGAACTTCCCTCCTTTTTGACGTGTGATTTAATATATGGACGACCCAAAATATAAAAAGTATCTTCACGCCCATATCCGAGAAGAGGTAGGCAGAGGCACGACCAGGGCACTCACGACTAGCCGAAAACACGAAGTCCCACAATGTGACAGGTGGCAGGCCGGGCACATATCCAATCCCGAGCAACTTTTTTTTATTTGAAAATTGGAAAAACTACATTTTCTTTTTGTTGCCCGACCCGGGATTCGAACCCGGGACCTCATAAAGTCAAGTCCGTCACCTGGACCGTTAGACCACAGAGGCGTTACCCAAAATATAAACGTATAAAAATTGGTGTTACACAACGTGTCTCTAAAACTTCCAGTTAGCTTCCTTATAGCAAATCCCACTCCTCACACAAATCCTTGAAATCAGACGTTTTAAATACATAAAAGGAGTTTAATTGGGAATCCGCTCGCTTTGAGTGTGCTATTTGCGGTTCAATGAGTATTTTGAAACTGACCGTTTTGCGTTTATGTAAATTTTGAAATATGAAATTGTAAATTGTTTCGACAGTTCTCCCTTTCATAAATTGTATTCAAATTAAACTAAGCGAGACTGTGTTGTAGGGTACCAGTTAATAAAATTACTTTTGCCCTCAACTTTTATAACATACATTTGTTCGAAATATATTTGTACACGACTTTCGTGGAGTGCAGTCTAATTTTATTGATGAGATTCTGTTAAAGCGAAACGTGTATGGAGTGTATACTGTGTGGACTGTTGCTGAAACTGAAACGGTATAGTGGGTGTATGTTTGTGGGTAGCTGTTTATATTTAGATCTTCGTCTACTTGTTAGCTTTATCCCACTTCTAATACAGATTCGAAAAGTTGCTTATAAAAAAGTAATTTTTGTATAAATAAAATATAATATTAAAATAAAAAATATTTACAAGTGTTAAACATCAAAGCTAGAACTACATTTCGCGAAATAGAAAAATTCGTATCTCATCCTAGATTTGAATCCTAAAATTGTGATTCCAATATTTGATATCAACAAGGATTTAATTTAAAATCCGCTCGCTTTGAGTATTCTCTTTGCGGATGAGCGGATATTTCGATACTATTCGCCGAAGTGAACGCTACCGCAGTTTGTATTCATAACTTTTAGAATAAAAAAATGCACTTTATTATAGAATTTATTTCAACATAATTATTTATGATCACAGAAGAATAGTTAAGTTCGAAGTGGTCTTATTGGTAATTACCCGTCCTGTTTATGCTCGCTTCATAGCTACCAGACAGGACGACACACGGTATATTCTCCACTGAGGACTCCAACATGGGGTAAAAAATAATCTATCTCAATTATCAACTTCAAGTATAAATTGAGTAGTTATTATACATAATTACTGGTTAATGTGTATAATGTCTATTATTAACATTGACTGTAACACACACTGAAACTATGTATCCCGTAGCTATAATCAAAGCTCTGCTGAATAAGATATTTTCCTCTATTTAGAGTAGAGCTTCTTAATCCTAGGAAACGCTGGCCGTCGTCTGCTTACACTTGATTTATATTTGCTTTTGTCAAACAAAGGGTCCTTTTGCTTTGTTTGCTGGGACGTATAATGAATATGTATGGTTCTCAAAGATATATTTGGTTCTTGTTTATAAAAGTAGTCCTACATTCATATTTTTATGGTATTGGAAGGCAAACAAGCAGACGGATTTCCTGATGGTAAGAAAGTCAAGCTGCCTTGAGACACGGAAGACACCAAACATAACCAATGTTGCGTTGCCAACCTGGAGCTTGGATGTTAGACCTCGAGCAAAAGTAAGTTTATCGGCTACCTTATCCTCCGAATACGTCAAAGGCAAGCACTGATGTTATGGCGACAGGAATGGGTAAGGAGGTGTTACTAATCCGGGGGAGTCGCTGCGAAACTTTACCACCTAGCCAGATGTTACTGTGCTGTAGGTAAACCTGTGCTCGCCTTTTATGATCTGCCTAGCAGGAAGGCAGATGGTATATTCTGCAAAGGAGCCCGGACCAACATGTAGAAAACCAGAGAACACAATGAAACTCTCTCATGAAATGAAATGAAAATGAAATCAGTTCTCATTTTTTTATGGAACAACGAACTTTCCTCATCGAAAGAAATAACCTTTTTGATTCTTTAGATGCGTTACTGTGGCCGAAATGATCTAATATCCTAGACTTAAGCAATGACTTAAACACAAATTTTAGTGTTGTCAAACTGGTAACTGTCAAACTCGAAGTACTATTATTTTGTAGTCATTTGAAAAAGCAGCCAGCGAACCTGATGTTTGGCTATTATGGCCTACAGATATCAAGTATGTTACTGGTATCGCACGGTTTTGTGGCTGGTACTTTAAGCCACGTTTGCAAATCTACTGGATTATTTAGCGGATGATAAATGAGAGGAGATCACGGAACTCAAAAAACGCTATCAGTGACTGTGGCACTGACAACAATCTTGGCCGTAATTGCGGATAATCGATATTAACCATTAGACCATAGAGTCGATTTTTTATTAATGAGCCCTTATATATCTTATATATAAAATTCTCGTGTCACAATGTTCGTTCCCGTACTCCTCCGAAACGGTTTGACCGATTCTCTTGAAAGTTTGTGAACATTTTGAGTAGGTCTGAGAATCAGCTCTTTTAAATAAAATTCTCGTGTCACAATGTTCATTCCCGTACTCCTCCGAAACGGCTTGACCGATTCTCTTGAAATTTTGTGAACATATTGAGCAGGTCTGAGAATCGGCCAACATATATTTTTCACAACCCTTAGTGACATGAGTGACTCACCCCAACTTTTTTTACTAAAATCACATTAAAAAAGTAGCAAAACAACGTCTGCCGGGTCAGCTAGTAATAAATAAATAAACGAATGTCCTTGAACAAGTTACACAAATTGAATCGAACACAAAAAGTAAGCAAAGTACAGTAGTACTATTTAAATTATGCGCTTCGGTTACACTCGTCAAACTTCGGAAATCCAAATTTATTTTAAAGACATCTATGTAGAGTTGTTATTACACATAATTCATCATTTCGCTTAAATTTTGATTAGGTCAGCCAATTTAAAAATACAAGTTTAAAGTGTAAAGCCGAAGCGCATAATTTAAGTAGTAGTACTGTATATGCTTGTCTTATATAATACTGATATAAAAATACTGAAATAGATACCAGCATACATTTGATAAGAACCCAAACCCAGACATATAGATGTTCATCACACAAACGTCTGCCCCCGTCGGGAATCGGCCCTGAGCCTCGTGGTTCGTCGGTGACGTTAGGCGTGTAAATTTCCTCTCGACCAAGGGGGCAGTCGATGACTTCATAAATCACTACATAGTATTCGGGTGCGTAAGGCATAGCGGAGGACACAAAAGTGATGTCAGCGCCCGCTGCGGACAATACAGAACTGCGGGTGGCTCGTTATTATCTATGAACATATCTAACAATAACACGTATGTCAGTTTAATTAAATACATAAAATAAAATGGGTCATCAAAGTTGTTGTGTAGTTGATTGCAAAAATACTAGTAGGAATAGTAATTGTCAATTTTATTAGTTTCTCGTAGGTATTACTCCAGGAGGCTTTATTTGCTTGAAATCAAAAGTAGCTTTTGTGGTGTGGTAGTAGGAGGTCGTAAATCTGACTCTCAAACGACAATTGAATCAGGTTTATTGGACCATCTAGAAGATGGTGACATTGTTTCGGCTGATAAAGTTTTTCCGGAAATTAAAACAGTTATCGATGCAAGTGGCAAACAATTAAAAATGGTTATGCCACCTTTTTTAGAGAAAATTTTGAATTTAAAATACAAGAGACTCAAGAAACTTACAGCATAGCAAAAGTAAGAATTCATGTTGAACGGATAATTCAACGATTAAGACTTTATCAAGTATTAAATAAATTTCCTAAAAATCTATTTCATTGTGTGGATGACATCATACGAGTACATACATGCTGTGTTTTGGTAAATTTACAACCACCTATAATTTCCAACAAAAAAATTAAGAATATAATTAATTGTACAAAATAATTGATGTTTCATCCATGTATCTACTAACATTGTAATTGAATAAAATATGTAAATAAATATTCTTAAACTTAAACAAACATTAATGAATAATTTTAAACATTAAGTGACACGCAATAACTCTTTGCTTTTTAATATTTATATTTATATACCTATGTTGAACAATATTAAGTATAACATCTTATTAATTAAAATATAATCATTCCGATAATGATTCCGATGGATCAATAATGTTTTTTCCTGTAAAAACTCGCACTTGTTTTAGTTGTTGTATTTATTTTACTCACTGTTTTTAGCTGACCCACGGAAAAAAAATTAATATTCACTCTGTGTAATGATATATCACATTTCACATTGAAAAAAAATTTTTTTTCAAGTTAGTTTTATTTTTTCAATAACTATTTGACATCCAGTACATGTTTATTTTCTCAAAAGAGCCACAGTAAGTTGTATCGTTAGATGGCGCTGGGGTCACGCACCCAGCGAATAAAACAAAGTCGCTTCCTCTGTCCCTAAGTATGCTTAAATCGTTCAAACTACGCAACGAATTGTGATGCGGTTTTTTTTAACAAAGTGTTTAAAGAGTAAGGTTTGTATGTATATTTTATACTCTTACGAAGCCGGGGCGGGCCGCTAGTAATATAATATATGGATGAAAGTTTGTCACTCTCTCATAATTAAATTGGACCGTCGGTTTGTTTGTTACAATATAGAAACAAAAAGTTTAATAACATAGTTACTGACGTCACAAAACTTTAAGAAAAAACGTTCAGTTGTTTTGATTAGCTCATTCTTTTGTGAAAGATCGAATTATTTGGCGCGGATACTTAATTTAATATTAAACTTTTAATGGTATTGGACGTCCGTCCTTGTGATACGAAAGAAAAACAAAGAATCTTCCGAACCAAGCCGATTTCACTTTTTAATGAAAATAATGGACGACAATTGTTTAAAACCAACTTCAAAAACGGCAGGAGTTTATCTTTTCGACTCCTATGTTTTTTTTATTTATTTTATTCGGTTTCTCCGTCATTTTTAAACTGCTTTAAAATTTTCTATAAATTTAGGGACAAAAAAAAATTCGCCCCAGACAGGATTGGAACCTGTAACCTTTTGTTTCAAGCTGCCGAATGTTCTAACCATTTGAGCTTCTGAGGATTGAAGTCCCATGGCGAAATTTTTAATTCCTTTCTTACCCATTAATGCGGGTAGTTATGTCCTAGAGATACACAGTTCTGAGTACCTACTAAATGAGTTCATTGTTACAGATGAAATTCACATTTATAATGGCTATAACTTTCGTTTATCTCAAGTTTTTTTTATTTTAGCACTTGCCCTGTGCTGTGCAGGACAAGTACTAAAATATAAATACATTCTTTTACGCCCATATCCTTGAAGAGGTAGGCAGAGGCACAACCAGGGCACCCACAACTAGCCGAAGACACAAAGTCCCACAATGTGATAGATGGCAAGACTATCGCCAACCGGGCAAGGTTTTTTTTATTAGAAAATTGGAAAAAACCCAATTTTCTGTTTGTTATTCGACCCGGGATTCGAACCCGAGACCTCATGCAGTCAAGTCCAACAACTGAACCGCTAGGCCACAGAGGCGATACCTTGCTTTGAAAATTGTTTTTTTTATTTGAAAGGACGTATTTCCAATGTCCATTTTGTCACTAAGAATAGATCTGATAATGTGATCCAATTAAAACGCTACCGAATTCTCACTGTCAAATAACATCGTTAGGTTTAAAATCTTATGCTATTTTTTTTGAAGTGAAAACTTCTTTAACGGCGTTGCGCACTTTTTTGGAATGGGCTAAAACTTCTAAACTTGCGTCAGATCGTAAGACGGCGCAGGGCGCATGCGCGAATAAGACGGCGCGAGATCTAAATTAAAATTTAATCATTTTATTTAATCCTTACTGCCCCGAATATTTAAAAAAACATTTTAATTTTCTTCACTCTCCGGATGCCCCTAATCGTTCTACTGTTGCTTGCCTATTGCGTGTTCCACCTCATCGTAACACTTTCTTTCCACATTCCTTTACGGTTCATGCTATCAGGCTGTGGAATTCTCTTCCCTCTTCTATTCGAAGAAGTGAAACACTATACACTTTCAAAAAACAATTGAAGTTGCACTATCTGTCGAATACTTAATTAAATATAATTTATATTTTTATTGTTTTGGTCCTTAAATTGTTAATGTATTAGGTTAAGTGTAGTTTAGTTTTATTTGCTTATTTGTAAACTACAACCAGAATAAATTTATGTTCAATTTTTCTCTCTAGGGTTAGCTGTAAGAAATCTCTACACGAGATAATCTCACCTATTGTACATTTTTTCCAAAAATTGATATTTCTTTTGTGTTATTTCATTTGTGTACAATAAAGAATTATTATTATTATGCGGCAGTGGACCACGGCTCTTTGTCTCCCAGGAGGTGGAAGGAATCTTTGCATTTCCGAACCCATAAGGATGTGCGGGGCATTTTCCAAGGTGACAGCTTGAATCCATTGTGGTTTTGTCTGGCTTAAAATCCTTTGAGTACATTGCTAAAGGATTTAAAGCTAACCTAGCTTTAAATCTCTTAGCAATGTACTTTTGGAACTGGATTATACTTTAGGCCTTTCTTTAAAAGTGTCATTTCACCTTCTGGAAACTGGACGTCTGTAAGATTTGTAACTCTTGAATGAAATGTATGTGGACCATGAATATTTTGAGAACAGTTATCGTTATGGGTGCGTGAGGAGTTTCGCTTTAGAGATTGTAGTTTTCTTGACTGATTTAAATACTTCCGATGGGCTTCAATGGAGGCGTAATCCCTAGCTTTTTGGTCCAATAGATCAAACTCAACGTTGTGTAAAGAAAAAGATAGTTCGGAATATAGGACCTTAAGGTGAATTT
>NJDC01000035.1:217947-242024 GCA_002245475.1 Calephelis virginiensis | reverse complement strand
AAATATTAAATATATGTGTACCAATGATATGCCAGCTGATGTATTCACGAAATCACTTAGTGCGAGTAAGCATTACAAATGTGTTAAAGCTTTGGGAATTATTGATTTGTTATAAATTTGATTTGGTTTCATGTGATGTAGTGGGGGTGTTGTTCTTATGCACATCAAATGAAACGAACTACTTTCGCCATCTATTAAGTGTTAAATGTATTATAATAGATTTTAATTATCTGTAGTCCGGAACTGATCTTTTTTACATATTCATTCTTTTTATGTTCCCTTTCACTGAAATAAACTACTTCTTATTCGTACTTTGATTCGCAAACACAGTCGTTTTATTTATAAGAAAAGGCTTATCTTACATCTTTTACTATTTGTCATCTTTTGTACATGGATGATCTCAAATTGTTTGCATCAAATAAACCAGACTTGTTGTCACTACATGATGTAACACATACATTTAGTAGTGACATTAAGATGACTTTATTATTATTATTATTTTTATTATAACACGTAGATCCATTGCTGTTTTTGTATTGCTTAGATATTTCCGAAGAGTATAGTATAGTATATGCTTTTTTTATGATATAGGAAGGCAAACAAGCAGAAATATTTCCTGATGGTAAGAAATTCACACCGTCTAGAGACACCAAAGGTGGTAATAGTGCGCTGCCAACCTGAGGTTACATTCCTACCATTACATTCTCACAAGACAACACTATACGTAGCCGATACGTATAATATCAATAGACATTGCTCTATTTGTTCCATCGTGAAAGTAAGCTTTATGTGGAGACGAGCAATGTTCGTTACACAGATAATATGACGACGCTTCTAGCCGTCTCGTAGTCTTGCTTTAGCGAGTTTTTGTCAAGTCAACGCAGGTTATTGATATGAAAATAATATTTGTGCAGAAATGATAGTACTTTCATACTTATAATTAAAGCAATTCATGCAAAATTATTCCCATACCATTCCAAAATATCAAAAATGCACAACGTTAATATTCTAGTTTTCAACTTCTGCCGGCACTCCCGGAGTGCAACCCGTCTTTTTTCGATATGTAAATAAGAGCTAGGTTATAGGAAACTTGGAATTTTACTAAAACCTATAAGACTGTTATGTAAATTAGGAATAGCCCTTATTTTGACCCTTGTCAGTACATAAAGGATTATTAATATATTATGTTTAAATTGTATTATCGGTATCTTGAAGTCTGAAAGAAATTTATTTGCTCTTGACCCTTTTCACCCGTCTGGGGTCTAGGCTTTGTAAAAAGGCCAAGTGATGTTGAACTCATTTTTCTTAGGACCCAAAAGGATCCGTTCGGCAACGGGATGTGACGACCCCCCTAAAATATTTAGATTTTTGGATTTTTTCACAAGTGCTGTCAAACTGACTAGGAGGTAGGTTCTCATCCTGACTCATCCTTATTGGTGCTTTTTTGCCGGTATAACGTTAGCGCTTTTTATCGTTATGTTCCAAGTTAAACAGTATCACTACATAGTATAAAACAAAGTCGCATCATTTGTCCCTATGTCCCTTTGTATGCTTAAATCTTCAAAACTACGCAACGGATTTTGATGCGGTTTTTTTAATAGATAACGCGATCGAAGAGGAAGGTTTATACGTAAATTTTATACCCGTGCGAAGTAGGGGCGGGCCGCTAGTCCTAAATAAACTTAAGTGATCCATACCCATGCTAAAAAAATAAAGTTTGTATGAAAATCAAAGTTGTGAAAGTAACAAAGTAATAAGTAGATTATGTACTTATCATTCTTACATACATATCTTCATGCCAAGCACCGTACGGAGTACGTGAACTCAACTGAACGGTAGAGAGTATCGATTGTCCAAATGATACTATCCTTGCAGATCTGCCTAACGTCCTCCACATTTATTATTTTTTCCACACTTACACGCTGGTTTCGGAGACTTATCATTCTTTTTCAACTAGAAGCCATTAGTTTAGGTAAAAAAATCATCCCCCAGTCTGCAAGCAAACCAATTGACAGTAATAGGCGTGTTTGACATATTAAGGCTTAAATTAGACGATCGTCTAATTTCTGTATTACATATTCATCTACATATATAGTACTATAAATGCGAAAGTCTATGTTACAATTTCACGCCTAAACCGCTTGACCGAATTTATTGAAATTGAATAGGTTAAGACCCGAAGACAAAGAAAGTCTATTTTTTTTCAAAAATCTACTTTCAAAAACTATTTTGTGTGATGAAAGTTTGTATGAAAATCTATTCTGCGCTGTCGTTGAGAATAAACGGCTACAAGGTTTTATATAAATCGCGGATATGTTCGGAATAAAGTTCCAAATTATTTTGTAGACATATCTTACTAATAACCTTTGTGGAGTCTATTACCAACGACGGAATTTCAAATGGATACGGTTTAGAAACTTTCAAGAAAGAGTGTATTCATTCCCCGTGTTGGTCCGGGCTTCTTTGCAAAATAGACCATCTACCTTCCTGCCAAGCATCTCGTAAAAGGCGAGCATAGGCTTACCGTCACTAACACCGTGACATCTGACCTGGTGGTAGAGTTTCGCAGCGACTCGCTCGGATTGGTACCACGGCCTTACCTATTCCTGCCGCTATAACGCCATTACGTGTTCCGGTTCCGGTAAACTTACTTTTGCTCGAGGCCTATCATCCCGGCCTCAGGTTGGCAACGCACCATTTCCACCTTTGGTGTCTCTAGGCGGCGTGAATTTCTTACCATCAGGAAATCCGTCTGTTTGTTTGCCTACCAATATCATAAAAAAATCACTACGGTACTCCTTGTGTTGCGGATTACTTGCCACTAAGTGACCTCTTTTGCTTCCTTTTTGTTTTTAACAAGCTTTGTCTGGGTTGAATCTAGGATTTTTAAATTTCACCCACTTCACGGTTACCGATTGACCTGCAATTTTTCATAGGTACGTATATTAATCCGATTACAATAGAATTGTTATGAAATGCAGCTGATCTGATGATGGAATCGGAAAGTGGCCGTGCGAACTCTTAAAATTCCCAACATCATCCCATCGTATTTGGAGTTATTTCATATGTCTAAAATATTTTTTTAAGTCTGCTGCTTATAGCCTTGCAAATAAAAACTTCTCACTAAAATATTTTTTTTGTTAAAAACTTATATTCGTCGGTACGCACGTCTACCTTCGTCCTAAGCTAGACGGACTAATCGTCTGAAATGCGAATGTTTGAGACGGACGAGAGTTAAAAATCGCCGAGTCACATGTGCGAGCCGTTCCGTGCCAGGCTTAGTTTGGAGAGCTGTGATAAATGGCTCCCTTTTGCTTGTAAAGATTATCCAGTGAAATGGAACGTTTCAGCTAAGTTTTTTTGCTGTACTTGATCTTTTCGCTGTTTGAACAATGTTGGTATTAAGTTAACGAATGAATTGTGATGGGCTAAATCGCTAATGTTTGTGTAAAACACTAGTACTGTTTCACATGTGCTAAGTAGATACTGGGTTTCTGTCTACTAGTTTCGCTAATTACGTCATCAGCAAAGGTTTTTTAATTTTTGCGTAAGATTGTTGTACTGTTCCACATTTATTTCGTGGATCTATGTAGGGTTTGAGTCTAATAAGTAGTTCACTAATTAGAACATTCACAAGGGTTTTGTTATTAGGAAAAATCCCATACACCAATACCACCTTTGGTGTCTCCAGGTGGCGGGAATTTCTTTCAATGTTTTTAAAAAAAGACAACAAAATGGGAAATAGTTCAATGAAATTAGAAAAAACAATTTTTTTTATTTTCCCATACAAATTAACCGGGTGCGTTGAATGAAATTTCGGAAAACTTTAACAGACATCTAGTTGTATAGTATTTCTTTTCTGTAAACTTATCCCAGTTAGTGCTAAAATTAATGGATTTCAATATATTACTTTAGATACAATATCGAACTAATTTTGACCTATAATATGCTTTTGATGGTTCACAAAGGCTGGCAGGATATTCGACACTAGCCCCAGTAATAATTTTCCAGAACGCCTTCGAAGTTTCCCCACCGCATACCACCGTAAGCTGTAAAGGCTTTGTTAAAGTTTCGTTACAAGATTAGTTTATTGCAATATACCAGAAGATATAGTGTCGTTGTTGTTGAATGTATTTTATGTTATATTAGCTAGGCGAACTACGGCTTGACATTAATAGACAATTTGTTTGTATGTGAAAAAATTGGAAAAGAATCCCTCTATTTTGGAACATTCTTTATCGGTGCCCTCCTCTTGTTAGTCTTAGCGTGATGATATAAAGTCCATCCCATATCCCATTTATCTTCCTCGATAAATGAGATATTTAACACTGCAACAATTTTTCAAAGCGGACCAGTTGTTCCTGAGATTAGCGTGTTCAAGAAAACAAACAAACAAACCTTTCAGCCTTATAGTATTAGTATAGACTAGATTCCAGTCGCAGCATTGCCCGCGAACCAAATTTTTTTTTTAAATGTAGCCTATAATGTGTTGTTCTGATGTATAGATCATATTCCTGTAAATTTTATCTGAATCCGTTTAGAAATTTGTGCGTTAGGCCACAAACTGGATCTCAGCGATTGCGGGGCGGCGGCGGCAGCGGCGGCGACACATAGATTCTTACTGAAGTGAACTGGATGTCAGCGGAGCGGAGGCTGACCGGGCAGCGGTGCCCGAGCGACGAGCGAACGTCAAGCGATCTCCCTGCGATTGAGTCAACGTAGTGCTGTTCCCTTTTGTATTTAATATTTGTCGATAAATTTGCGTACATCGCAGCATTTTACCTAAGGGAATAATTAGTGAAATTTTTGTTAGATTACCAATTTGGAATACCAAACATTATAATAATAAAAAAATATATATAATATGTGTAGGTAGGTTCTAAATTTGACTGAATAGTTCCAACAATAAAATATATTAATCAAAAGTTTATCCATCCATTTCTGTATAATCGTAACTTTTTGGGGTATTGTAATAAATTATACGAATCAAAAGCACTCGGTTCAAAAGATGTTGCCGCCCGTGCCGTATCGACACCGTGCTCACATCAAACACAACACTTTTTCACGAACGATCTGGCAGCTGACATCGAGTTCGGGCATAGTTCACCGCGCCCGTCCCCGCCCTGCTGTCGCCGCCGCTCCGCAAATCGCTGATATCCAGTTTGAGGCCTTAAAGAGTAATTAACATCTATCCATTGTTACAAACTTTCCCATTTATAATGTTAGTAGGATTTACTTCGTAAAAAAGTGTCGTCATGTCCGTAGCCACGGGGTAGGTAAATGTGAAGCTAGGGCACCCACGTCTAGCCAAGGATATTAAGTTTCGCAATATGATATGTGTAACCCTATCGCCAACCCGGCACTTAGTAATAATCTCAGGTTGCCAAACTCGTGAATTTAATGTAACCAAATCCACCACCTCGAACCACAGCATAAAATAAGACTACAAAAGAATCCTCACGCCCATATCCTCAAATATGTAAGCAGAGGCACAAAAAGAGCACCCACAAATAGCCGATGTCACTAAGTCCTACAAGGTGAAAGGTGGCCAGCCTTTATCCAACCGAGTACATATCCAATCAGGGCATAGATGTTTTTATTAGAAAATTGTAAATAGACATGTCCTATTTTTTGTGTTGCCCGACACGGAGAGCGAACCCGAGACCTCAAGAAGTAAAATCCAACGCCGGACCGCTAGACCAGATTCTGTTTGGGTACCTTGTGTGGAATAACCATCTCCCTCACTCTGTCAGTTTTGGCGTGTTCAGGCCAGTCTTTGCAAAACTCTAGCAACTATAATCCGTTCTAAAAGCCAAGCCAAAAAGAGGCGTTGACCTTTGAGTGCAAAACAAAGGTAATTAATATTTCTTGAACATCTTTAAAAAAAAGATTTGCGTTGCAATAACTATATGAATCCCGTTAAATATCCTTTTGTATTCATATAAATATCATCTGATTTTCACGAAACCTCGATAACCTTTTTTATTAAAATTTGAAATGAAATGGTAATGATAAGAAAATTTGATATAATATAATTTAATTACATGGTACAATAATAAGTAAGCATAAAAAAGTAAGTATATTGTCGCCCATATCCCTGAAGAGGTAGGCAGAGGCGCAACCAGGGCATCCACTATTAACCGAAGATACTAAGTCCCACAATGTAATAGGTGGCTGGCATATGCCCAACCGGGCACATATCCAAATCCGAGCAACGTTATTTTTCTTAGAAAGTTTAAAATACACATTTTCTATTTTTTGCTGCCCGACCCAGGGGAGCGGACCCAGGACCTAAAGAAGACAAGTCTGACGCCGGACCGCTAGACCACAGAGGCGAATTATAATTTTAAATAAAATGGACTTTAACGTATGTGATTAATAAATGTATCTTACTAAATAAATATTGCATACCAAATTAAACATACTACAAAAAATATGTAACAGCTTTGAGAAGCTTTCTTTCTTTTTTTATAAAATTGAACACTGAATTGTCATATGGCATTTAAGCGGTTTATAGACAATACATTTCGGCTAACAATAATTTATTCAATTTATTCTAGTTTTAGTATTTCTATGTATTAGTATCGTTGACTAATACCCATAACACAAGCATATGATTTGCTTACTTTGGGGTTAGATTCTATTTGTGTAACTTGTCCAGGGATATTTATTTATTTATTATTATGACATTTCTGAATGAACTCGATGTCACTAAGGGTAAGCGTTGCCTTTGACCACGAACCGCGTTTACTGCGTAAATTATAATACTATAGTATGATTTGTATGAAAATGTACGCTTTTAGTTTCGTTCATCATTAACGTGATAGTTAAGGTTAATGATTGTTGTTCGCTTTGCCTTTGGAACAGACTATAGTCTGACTAAATTATAATACTATTGTGATGTTTAAAGTAGTCGGTTCCTTTTTTTGTAAAATCAAAATACAATTTGAATTTTTTTAAATCAAATCTTGTTAAAATTTTTAAATTTCATAAAATAGTTAGAATTTTAAAATTAAATTGCAATGCACTCCGAATTCAGAACTATTTACTTTTCCGAACTGAAACTTCAGTAATTACATGCAGGACGGGAAAGCATAACTGAAGCAATTTCGGACTGCAACAAATGCTGCAGACATGAAATAAAAAACCCGTCTTCATTTTCAACAACTTATGGAAAACTTTTATATGTTTTACTTCAAAGTTTTGCTCATTATTTTCATCGTGTATAGCAACAAAGTTTTTTATTTCGAAAAACCATTGTATTTTAGATTCAAGTTAACAACGTTTGTTTTTCTTTCCAACTAACTTGACTCTAACCACAGAATAAGTGAGGTGTAAGAGGACAGAGTAAGTAATGGTACTAAACTACATACAGAAAAATCACTGACGTATAAAACGCAAACTTACATGGTAGGATGTAATTTAAAAGCTTATGTCTGGGCGAATAGGCCCAACTTATAAACTAACGCTTGATATTCATCGCCTCTGTGGTCTAGCGGTCCAGGTGTTGGACTTGTCTTTAAGAGTTTTACTACTGGTTTTGACGTGAGACTCTTCAAGAGGTACGCCACCTCATTTTTTGAATTTTTATCTGCACTCAGTTGGATAGCTTATAGGTGACGGCGTAGTGCTGAATTTTATTATTTTATGCTCTTATATCGTCCTATATAAGTTACCTGATGGTTCATATGGCCCATCTATTTTTGACATGGGCTTGTAGTCTATTAGTGTATTTAGAAGACGAACATGCTTGAGAATAGAGATTTCACTCTCACATTGCAATTTGCATCGTAATTTGTTATACTTTTTAGTTTTAGTAAAAATTTAGACTGTAATTTTTATTTTTATGCGTTTATATTGTTACTATTAGTATGTCAAAACACAAGCCCGCTGAGTTTCTTTCTCCGGATCTTCTCAGTCTGTGGCCGCGATTCCGATCCGATAGTAGTTTATAAAAATCTGGACACGTACAAGTACCACTTGTGAATGTAGTTTTTTTTCTGATTCTGATATAATCAAGAATATTAAATTTCAGAAAAAGCCACGACCAGTAGCTATTGCAAAGTAAAGCCGATTTAAACTACGTGAAAGTTTGGTGAATAAATTGTATCTAGATTTTTTCCACGTAACTCGGTGATCTCATTCCCCGAGTGGAGGTTTACGTGAACAGTATACAAAGTGCTGTAACACACTAGTTTTGCCAATTTATTTTATTAAATTCCAAAATTACATTACCTTTGTAGTAATGAACTCTGTGGCTTTGTTAGCTCTTTTTTACTTTTTTAGAAAGACAAACAAATGACAAATATCTTGATGGTACGAATTAGACAGCGTATTTAGATATAAGTCGCCTTCTTAATAAATATAGACAAAATTACTCCGAGGTCTAAATCGAAATTATAGTCTATATTATACTGTAACTAGTTGCCCGCCCTCGCTTCGCTTCGGTTATTCAAGAATAAAAATCCTACTAATATTATAAATGCGAAAGTTTGTGAGTATGTTTGGATGTCAGGGTGTCAGTATGGATGGATGCAGTAAGCGCGCATGTCTTTGCTACGCTTCAACGATATTTAATTTTGCGCCCGGAGATTTTAACTTTTTGATAACTCATTATTCGTTAATTTTTTTCTGATAGTGTAGCAGGCAATTTTGATCTAAATTACACTTAATACTGTATTGTTAAAAATATGTTCTAAAGTAACTCTTTATTTTACTGTTTTAAGTAAACGCAAAAAACGGTTATTGTGGGTTATTCTTTAAAGAGAGGCATTCACCATTCACTTTTTTTGGATCTATCGAAGAGGATAATCCCACCATACATTGTTTTGTTAAAACTCAAAAGGTTTTGGCACCGTTTTCATTGTAATATCGTTGGTTTGAACAAAATATAAACTTACTATACACTAAAACCTTCCTCAAGAATTGTTCTATCTATTGTTGAAAACCGAATAAAAATCTGTTCAGTACTTTTCGAGTAAATCGCGAACAGACAGACAGACAGACGCAACGGGGGACTTTGTTTTATATTATGTATTGATAAGGACTGTACGGTTCACTTATGAACATGACAGTGACGAGTATTAAAGTTGTGTCGCTAATAATCATAAAATTAATCACCGGCAAAATGTCATGCATGCAACGCATACACGGCAAAATTATAACGCCCCCCTTTTTCCGTCGTTATTTATAAATAGAGGGAAATCAGTCCCATCAATACATACCAGTACTCTATTACCCAGACTGACTTACTAATGACTAGCCAGTGGGGTAATTAATAATTTCAAATTATTATATTATTCCGCAATAACATTATAACAAATTTAGTTGATTAGAAAACGAAATTATCTTTACCTAGTAGTATTATAAATGCGAAACTAAAGTAAAATCACTTCGACGGTCCAGCGACCCGTCGTTGGATTTGACTTCAAGAGGTTCGATCCCCGGGTGTGGCATCAGTTTTTCTAATAAAAATAATGTTGCCCAAAATTTTACATGTTGTGGGACTCGGTGTTTCGGCTAGTCGTGAGTGTCCTGGTTGTGCTAGTGCCTACATCTTCAGGTAAAGATACTGCCTGGAGTCTGTATGTCTGTCTGTATCTTAAGCTTTCATGGCTGAACTGCTGGATTTGTTTTGAAATGGATATAGTTAATAACTTGAATTCAAACTTTTTTTTTCGAAAATGAATCTCCAAAAGACTTTAATGGGGATGAAAGTTGCTGGTTGGTCGATGACGAAGTCGCGGGCAAACAGATAGTTTGAAATAATGTAAATTTAAATTAAAAAAATAGCGATTCCCTGGTAAGGAATATCTATTCACTTCTGTTATTTTAAATATCTTTGTCCGAATGCAGTACTATTACACGTCCGGATGAACCCAATAGATATGAAAAGAAATTGAATTTCAGGATGCTTACAAGTTTTATGATATCGAATGTCGAAATGAGGAAGTTGCAAAGCAAAAAGCTCTTGAGATTGTTCCGAGCGGCGAAGCGGCGGCAGACCCGACTGAGATCCTTGACGCGATCCTCTGAAGCAGAGGTTCCCAAACTTATTTCATGTAACGCCCACTGCGAAAATAATTTGTTTTGTAGCATTTTTTTCTTGTCAATAACCTCAATAACATATTTGTTTCGCATGGAGTTAAAAAAAATCATTTTTTTCAAGATTTATACCCTCTAGGCTTCCAGCGCCCACAAGGGGGCGTTATTGCCCACTTTGGGAAAGGCTGATCTAAAGTATACACGACCAACAATACCTGACATGTTCACAGATATAATAATCCATCCATATTAATATATTGAATACTTGGATGACCGAGCTTATCTCAGTATGTTTTATAAAATAGCGTTTTCTGATAATGAAACCTAGCCAGATGATTTATCGCTTCCGAAACAACCAATGTACCTAATAAGTTTCATGAAAATCATAAGATCCGTTTGCGATGGACGGTCGGTGAGAGACGAATTGATAATGGTCCGAATCATGTTCTGAGGTTTTTTCTCTCTTCAAAAATTTGTAAAAAATAACCAAAAATATCTAAAATCGTTACCCAATGGGGCCGATTCTGACACACGTTTTCTAACTTGTTGTGTCGTTTTGTAAGGAAAAGAAAAATATATGGAACATTGTAGACGTGTTAAAGTAGTCAGTAACTTGTACGAATTTCAATAATTATTTTCTAAGTATTAGATTAAACATCTATACAAATGTCGCAAATAAATCTGATAGCACTAGTTATGTTTTACCTCTTTCTATTACTTGCGTTGAAAAGAGAAAACAATAGCCAAAAATAAGTTAATCAATGAGCAAAATTACCACCAATATAACTATTTGTTTTATTATATTAGCCTTCAATTAGTGAACAAAACCTCGTTATCCCATATGATTAAAAATGGAGTTATCGCAAAGGCATTATATTATTTATTTATTCTCATATGTACTAACTTTAATTAATATGATATATTTGTGAACCGCATTTGGATCAAATTGGTAAAGGTTTGTCGCTAATTACATTGTTTGTTGATATAATTGATTTATATAATACTCAAATATCCGTTTGTTGTCATTATTAGACGACTGTATGTATCGCATATTTGGTTACCATAACGGCAATTTAGAATGGACAGCAAATTTAGTTATAAGTTGTTTGTTTCAATTGGCCCTACTTTTGTGGAATCAACTCAAACACGTGCCAAAAGTTTATGGAATTAATTATAATCGTAATATATATATTATATTATTACGTGTCACGTTGTTTGTCCGCGATGGACTCCTAAACTACTTAACCGATTTGAATCAAATTTGCACACCGTGTGCAGTTTGATCCAACTTGAAAGATAGGATAGCTTACATCTCCTTGCCTTGTTTGCATATTTGACTTGTTTGTTAAAAAAAACATTATTCTAGGTTTGTCATATTTTAGAAGTAGTGAGAAATTGTATGTTCCTAGTCAAATACCTTAATATTTATAAAACTAATGTATGCTGTGTGTCTACTTGTAATAATTCCTGATAATCTCAAATTATGAATAATAATTTCAAATGAAGGTATTTCACTTGATGTAAGAGAAAACATAGTATAGGGTTTATAATATGTTTCTCTTTCTTTCTTTGTTTCTTTTATCGTTGCAGATAAAAAAATAATAAAATGTTTGTAATAATTAATAACATAATATACTACTAACATATTTATCGCCTCGGTGGTCTAGCGGTTCAGTTGTTGGATTTGACAGCATGAAGTCCCGGGTTTGATTCCCGGATCGGGCAACAAAAAAAAAATTGGGTTTTTCCAATTTTCTATTAAAAAAAATTTTGCTCGGGATTGGATAAGTGCCCGATTGGCGATAGGCTTGCCACCTATCACATTCTGGGACTTAGTGCCTTCGACTAGTCGTGGGTGCCCTGGTTGTGCTTCTGCCTACCACTTCAGGGATATGGGCGTGAAGATACTTTTTTTTAAATATATCAAAAAATAAATCTCGGTTTCCTAGGAGTTTGTTTCGTCGTTAAATGTCGTCTGGCTAAGTATGGAAACAGTGATAGTATATAAAAATGTCGACGCTCACAAGTACCCACCACTTGTATGGTTCACGTGAATAAAGATATTCCTGATTCCTGAAACGGTGAGCAAAAGGCAGACAGGTTATAGGCTCGATTGCCAGGGTGTTTATTTAGCGTTCTTTTTCCTAATTGAGTTGGAATCAGTGGAAGTGCATTGTTGACAGGATTAAAAAATAGGTAATCTCATATATAAAATTCTCATGTCACAATGTTCGTTCGAGGAGTGTGTCCTCCGAAACGGCTTGACCAATTCTCATGACATTTTGTGAGCATATTGAGTAGGTCTCAGAATCGGCCAACATCTATTTTTCATACCCCTAAATGATAAGGGTGACTCACCCCAATTTTTTCATTAAAATCACATTAAAAATAGAGCAGAACATCGTCTGCCGGGTTCGTTGTAATTTTATAACTCCAGAACAGGCTCACCTATCCAAACCAAATAGTAATAAATGTCCATGTCAAAATTAAATAAATTCGTGGAGTAACTTATGCTCGCCTCAAGAATGATGTGCAGCAACTAGCCCGGGTAGAGATCCACGACCTTACCCATGCCTGCCGCCATAATGGTAGTGTTATATTCCGACTCGGACTACAGATTCGAGAGAAAATAAAGCTTGAACCAGTTGTCAGCGACGTTGCGTGCGAAGGCTAGTGTTCTATAATAATAGATATGTTTTTGTAGAACTATTTATTCACATATGTTTTGTGCGTCGTTATCATCTCAAACGAAGTAGGCCTTTGTGTTCAGTTTGTGCGGCGTGAGAGATTAATCAAGAAAAAATATTTATGTAGCATTGTAAGGGTTAAGGATATTTTATTTTCATAACAACTATATTAAAATATATTTTATTTTATTTTCATAATAACTACATATGTTCATGCAGATATTATTCTTATAGTCATATTATTTAGGGTCTTCTTAATCTAATATTTAAATTTTGAAATAAGATACACTTAATTTTTTTTCTAAAACTCCACCCTTTCAATTTGTATAGGAAAAATTAAAACGTTGTTTTTCCAATTTTCCTCGGAATCAAACAGGGTAAAAAAATATCGCACGTCCTTCTTCTGGTTCCAAGCTACGTCCCCATAAATTTTCAACCAAATCGGTTCAGCCGTTTTTAAGTTGTAGTGTAACTAACACGAGTTTATATATATACCAGCTGTTCCGGCAAACTTCGTTCCACCCATTTAGTTTCCATGGAAAAAAATAAAATGTTGTTTTTCTTAGTTTCCTGGCAGTCAAACGGAATATAAATTATCCTACGTTCTTCTCGTGGTTCGAAACTACTTCGCTATTAAATTTCAAGCAAATCTGCTCAGCCGTTCTTGAGTTATAAATTGTGTAATTAACACGACTTTCTTTTATTATATATATAAATTATTTGTAATGTTTAATATCATTAATTAATTTAATTTAATAGTATGACATAGAAGTAAGCCCTACCCGGGCATGTTAAAATAATCACAATGTTAAAAAATGTTAAAAATACAGGAAAAAGCGCGTGCTACGACTAGTTTAGAATAAATCAAATCTTTAATTATAATGAAATAGACAGAGACATAGAACCAAAACACCCACGATTAGCCGCAGGTTAGTACCACGTTATGAAAGGCGGGACTAAGTACTAACGTAACATCAGCCATCGGGTACTTATCCCATCCCCTGATGCAAGGTTTTGTTAGAAAATTGAAATTTATTTTGAGTTGCCCGAACCCGGGAATCGAATCCGAGACCTCAGGTATTAGGTAGTCAACTCCAAAATCGGGCCACTAGACCAAAGAGACAATTAGGTAAATGAAAATTAAGACAATTAAATGTTGAAAATCAATATTCTTGGATAAGTCACACAAACTGAATCTCACCCTAAAGTAAGCAAATTATATGCTTGGAAATACATAAATAGATACCGGAATACGTTTTTAATAAACACCTAAACCCATAAATGCAGAAATCTAAATGTTAATCACACAAATATCTGCCCCCGTCGGGAATCCAACCCGAGCCTCACGGATGTTCGGTAGAGATAGGCGGGTGCGCTAACCCTTCAATCCCTCGATTAACGAGGCCGGCAAACTCTGACTATCGAACTTTTGACGTAATTAACTTGATCTGTTTGTCCTGTCAAAACTGACGCTTACGTAACCAGCGTCTATTAAAATTTCATATAATTTCGTCTTCCGTCGTCCAATTACAAATATAATTATTATTCAAATGTAAACATTAATTAATCTTGCTTTGTTTAGATTTGAATAAATTAATTAGTTATAATGGTCTTTTTCGCATGAGTGGGTTTGCTTTACAAACTTTGTTTCGGCCATTTTGTCATATCTAACAGACTTGACAAATAAAAGGTTATCAATTCGAATGTATTTTTGAAGTTTCTTCACGCCCATATCTTACGAAGATGTAGGCAGAGCCACAACCAGGGTCTAGACACAAATATGATGGGTGGCAAGCCTATCGCCAACCGGGCACATATCCAATCCAGAGTAACGTTATTTTTATTAAAACATTGAAAATTTACGTTTTCTATTTTTTTTTGTTGCCCGACCTGAGAATCGAATCCGTGAGAGGCTATCGTATGATGATAAAATTAAGATGGCACTACCTCGGAATCATGATCCTGAAAACAAACCGCAAATTACATGGAATCTTTTTTTTCTAAAACGCAATTACTCGGAAAATACCAAACCGAGTATCAAATTCGGTAAACGAGTAATTGCGTAACCGAAAAACATGCAGTCGAATTGAGAACCTCCTTTTTCTTGGAGTCGGGTAGAATGAGAAAATCGTTCATTTCACGTAGATTATAATATCATAAAAGCGACTTGTGACACGTTTAAGTATAATACTTGAATCTACCACCGAATTTAAAAAAAAACATACAAATTACCTATTTTTGAAGCCGGTTAAAAATTGTAGTTTCTTATTCCAAAGCTACCAATCCCACTGGCTGATAAATATTCTGTTTTACGAGCTCTATAAATTGTTCCTAGCTTTGACGGGAGTACACCTGGCGCCCCCTTTCTACTGAATGTGACACTTTATTAAACGCACCTTTGTTATTTTTCTTACCTGGTATTATATTTTTATATTATTGTATTAGAAAGGAGTGGGTTTTATGTTCTTTGTTACTTAGAATAAATTAAAGTATCTTCGTGGTGTTCCAGTAGAAGTAGGTAGTAGTAGATATCCACGATTAGCCGAAGGTTTAGTCCTGTGATATGGCAAAACTATCGCTAACTGGGCACTTATCCAGTGCCGGGTTACGTTGATTTTTAATAGAACCCATTTTGACCAGACAACTAACCGAAGTCACACTAAAAACTGATTAGTAGACCACAGATAGGATATTTTTTTTATTAAATTATAGTACCTGGATAAAAATTCTTCTTAAAATGAAACTTATGAAGTATGAAGTATTTCTATATAAGCACTTGCCTTCTGCTTGCCCTGCTTTTGTTTCTGCTTGGTTTGGGTTAAGCTGCCTGTAAAGTGGGATTTCGGCAGCGCCAGATAGCCATTACCAAATAATTGCGCTGTTTGAAAAGAAAATTTTATTTGAAAGAAATTAGGGAAATTTGTAGTCAACAGTAGGTAACTGGTCACTTCATGTTTATTTGTTTAATGCTAACACAAAATCTACAGCCTAAACAAGTATTAATGGTATCGTTTACCAACTAAACAATCCGGCAAATTATAGATTTACATTGTATAACTAAACTAACTAAAAGTCAAGATATAACTTCTGTTACACATAAGTGATTACGAGTAAGATGTCAATAAAATTATATTATTAATATGACTCGTCTCTAATAATAGGAACGTATTATTATTATTATTTATTTTTACATTTTTTTCTCGGTTTACACCGGACTATATTAATCGTTTGTAGGTTTAATGTTATTTTTCAGGTAGACACAATTAACACTTAAAACACCTTGTTCTCAATTTTTCAAATCTGAATAGTTATCCTGCTCAGGGTGCTGATTATGCATCTCAGTTGCCAACTAAAATGGAATAGTGTACACCAAATAGCTGTGAAGTGATGTGTTTTATATTTGCTATCTCCAGTGACCAACAAAAATACAATAGAGATAGCAAACACAAATGACGTCATTTGATGTACACTTTTCCATTTTTAGGTGGCAACTGAGATACATAATCAGCACCCTGAACTGTGTATCTATAAGACATAACTACCCGCGTTAACGGGTAAGAAAGTAATTAAAAATTTCGCCACGGGACTTAAATCCTCAGTAACTCAAATGGTTAGAGCATTCGTCAGCTTCAGACGAAAGGTTACAGGTTCAAATCCTATCCGGTGCGATTTTTTTTCTTTCTTTAAAATTTATAGAAGTTTAGCCTAAGCACAGGGCAAGTGCTAAAATAAAGACTGAATATCTTTAAACTGGCCTAACAATCTAGAGTCGAGAGTGTTCGTTACGATTTGTTTAATAAGAATAAAACAAACGAGAACCCGAGACATTCACGAGGGATTATTTATACAAGCTAAATCAGGGTAATGTTAATCACCAATTATGCGCCTTTTTATCAAACGCCTTAGCGTATCCAGTCATTAAATTGACGTAAATCATTGTATCTGTTAAGTGGGGTCGTAATACGTCCAATGTGGGGCGATTTCGCGACCAAGGGGCAACATGAAGTACAACTGTAATTTTGTTGTAAACTAATGCTGTCTTTTCAAAGTTTTTAGTTGCATTTGTATTAAAAAGCAGTCGATAGCAACATTCAAATATAACTTACATATGTACATATCTTCACACCAAGTACTTTACGGGGTAGGCAGAGAGTATAGAGAACCAAACTTCACGATCCTGACAAACCTGTCTCGCTTTCTTCACATTCATTACCCTTTTCATACAAACTTGCCAGTTTCGGTGACTCTTGACACTAACTTCGGATAATATCCGAGCTATCTGATGGATCTCACTGTTACGAATGCGGTCAGCGAACTTCATACCACAGATATTCCGTAGCGCTCACATTTATCCTACTTTCATGCTTTTTCAATTCAAATATAACGTAATGAAATTCTAAGTTTGAAATACAGTCAACTATCTATTACCTTTACCCATACGTCCTTATACTTACCTATACGTTTAAGGGTTTTCCAGGATATAAGAGGTTATCAATCAGGCTCTATTGTAGAAAGCGCTTTCGGTTATCGAGCGATTATCGTGAATTTATACAGTGTGCCTGTTGAGTGGGGTCGTAACATGTGATATACGGGGCAATACGGGGCAATTCCGCGACCAAGGGCAACATGAAGTACTACTGTTATTTAAACGCTAACGCCATAATTTAAGTGTTTTTCGTTATGTGTTTTAAATAGTTTATGTGAAAGTTAAAATATGGGCAATGGACTCATCATCGACACAACATCAACACTGGTTAGCGGGCTTAAAAACGAGATGATGAAATCATAAATAGTCTTAACAGAATTCGATTAGTATACTTTTTCAGTCATCAAATAACAAAATATCTACCATTATTAGAAACTAGTTGAAAAACATAAAAAAAACATCATTTTTCTACATTCAATTCTATTGAGATTATTTTACTAAATCGTGTTAAAGAGGAGGTTGTATGTTTAACTTCTTCCTAATTTCTGAACCGATATTCAAGAGCGTAATTCCTAGGTCCGTAGGTACCATTGCCTGTCTGTCGGTCAAATCGAATCAAGTCTAGATCTGATGATGAAATTCCAGTAAAATCAAGGAAAATTCATAAAGGCTCGTCAGCTTTATTGACGTCATTATTGAAATCGAATTCGGATTTTTTGCTGTTTTATTGTACTGTTAAATCACACGTGTACATTATTGGGTTAAAAGGTCTCTAGCCCATAAAGAAACATCACGTATGTACCTTACAGGTTTTATCGATACAGGCTTTTACATAATACTCTTGTTCGGTTGAAGTTACCCTGATCTTATCAACATAAGCTGAATGACGCAAGTGAGACCACTGACGTCATAAGTGACGTCACGACTCACGGCAAATATAACTTTCCTTGGATTGAGTGATTGGATTGTGTGTCATTGATGGGATTGTTTAGATATAGACTTGTTGGAAAAATTTCGTTGTATTTACCATTGGTTTTATTTTTATTTAAATTTGGGTTGTGTGTTCCCCGTATTGGTCCGGGCTCGTTTGCAGAATAGGTCATCTGCCTTCCTTGCCAAACAGCTCGTAAAAGGCGAGCATAGGCTAATCATCACTAACACCGTGACATCTGACTAGGTGGTAGAGTTTCGCCGCGACTCGCCCGGATTGGTACCATCGCCTTACCTATTCCTGCCGCCATAACGTCATGACGTGTTCCGGTTCGGAGGGTAAGGTAGCCGATAAACTTACTTTTGCTCGAGGCCTAACATCCCGACCTCAGGTTGGCAACGCACCTTTACCACCTTCGGTGTCTCTAGGCGGCGTGAATTTCTTACCACCAGGAAATCAATCTGCTTGTTTGACTTCCTATAACATAAAAAAAAACTTGCTATGTATTTTTATCATAATAGCAGTTGTACTCAACTCATCTAATAGAAACCGATTTAGCTGGTTTTGGCATTAAAATTCGCCTCTGTGGTCTAAACGTTTGACTTGACTTTTTTATGTCCCAGGTCTGATCTCCGGGTCGGACAACAAAAAAAAGAAAATGTTTGTTTTCAATTTTCTATTAAACACAACTTTGTCCGGGATTGGATATGCGCCCGGTTTACGATAGCCTTGCCACCTAATCACATTGTAAAATTGAGTGTATTCGGTTGACGGTTCGTCAATGCCCTGGTTGTGCCACTGCTTAACTCTTCGAGGATATTGATACTGTTTCACTTAAGTTTAATCACAATGAAATTCTATGCGCTGATATGATGATGGAGGTGGAAGGCTGTCATCAAGGCAGGCATGTCAGTAACTCCTAAAATTCCTTACTTTATGCTATCGTGTTTGAGCTTATTTGACGTTTTGACTCTTTAATAGTGCGTTTCAAATCTACTGTTGAGAATCTTACAAAATATAACATCTTGGCACATTTTTTTTGTAATGAACTTATTTCGTTACTGTCATAAATGAAAATGTTTGTATTTTTTCAACTCGCTACACTTTTATAAAATGCTATATATTTATAAAAAAAAAACAAAAAAATGTCGATATCACTTTTTAGTCTGTGTTGCATTTATGTTAAGGTTTTTTCGTCCTTGGAATTTAACAAGAAACGATTTTTAGGATATTTAGGTTTTATAATTTTTCTAAAATAAAAGTAGCCCAAGTTACTCAGGAGTTAGTTAGAAGTTAATAAGGACTTATTACATCATTTACCTGCCTGACAAAGTCCGGTCAAAATAGGTCCTGCCGTTTCAGTGAATAGTCGGAACATACTGTCTGTTTCACAGATTCTTCGAATAAAAGAGGTTAAAAATTTCCACAGTGTGATCACATGAACCGTGAAGGTGTATGGAAAGATATTTGACATTGAATTCTGTTTATACGTCTGAAAACTTTAATCCCATAAGCCAAAGGTGTGATAACATTATTTGGCGAGTATAATCCTTATCACATGTAGCTGGTGAAGTAATGAATTTTTGTTAGCATTTTCCTTAATGAGGAGTTTTAATTCTAGTAATGCTAAAATACGGCTTTGTAATAATTCAATAATATAATTTTCTAAATGGAGAAGTAATAGAGACTAATGTGTCTTTGATAAAAAAAGGTCTTAATTCTGTTATACTGGGAAGGTAAAAACAATCATAAAAATCTGTTTTTTTTTTATTTATATCGGCGTTATTGGCCGAGTAATCACGTAATGAACATACTACAAAAATGTGTGTGTGTTTTACACACGTAAGAAGTGAAACTTCTTAATTGAATCATTTTTTGTGGTACGTAGCAGTAAAGAAGTTTCACTTAAAAAACTCAGTATCTTCATATATATCGGCCAAAATAAAGGTCATAAATATCGGAGTATGAATTTCGGCGACAACGACAGTGTTTTTTTTTTGTGGAGCGTCAAATATTAGTCAAAAAGCGTAACAGAAAAATACGGCCGCAAGTTTTTCTCAAAAATCGTTTGAATCAGTTAAAATATGTCTGCTTTGAGTTATAAACAAAATTCCAACTGGGTTTTATGATATTTATCTGATTGTATTTCCTTTTATATAAGTATCGAAAAATTTTTAACTACTTATTAAAGTTTTGTCAATTTTATAGATCAAAAATTGGACACTTAAACGAAATATGACACTGTGTCTTTCAATAAAATTATTTCATTGTTCAAAGTTAGTGTTGCAGATTTGCCTAACCTTTCCATTTTAAAATACATAAGATTTATTGTAGTGATGTCAAAATAATGCATTTTTATGTTTTATTTTCTAATGTACATACAGATGTTGATGTTTGTCAAATGTGATCTATTAGATTGACCCAACTTTAGCAAGTAACTTTACTAAGTAGCCGCAGTTACAGAAAAAGCTTCCCGCTTACGAGCTGCTTTATAGAAATGCAGTTAGTACTGCTTTAACTTTACAACTTACCGCAGTCTAAGAAATCCTTAATATAAATGCTATTAGGACAAATGTCTTGTTCCACTACATTTACTTTCATAAAAATAAGCACTTTTACACAAAACAAAAAAAAAACACCGGGTCGGCTGTAGTTTAATTAAAACGCAGTGTTAAAAGTATTTCCATGATATACGTACACAAGGAATGCTTTCAACATGTCTTTCAAGGGGTTGACAATGAAAAATTCAACAGAATGTTCAAATTGGTTGGATTTTCCACCGACATAGTGAGTACGCCATTTTCTTCAAAGTGGATCATAAAAGGAATAATATTTTCTGAGGCGTGTGAGTAATTTTCACATTCCTAGCGTTTTTCGAGTGAAGCACAAAGAGTTGCGTTTGTATAAACATCGGAAGAGATTTCGTGGGAGATTGGTGTTTAAGAATACTCCTCCTACTTTTAGAAAGAGTAGATTAATAATACCTTACTTTTGTGATGGGTGCTTTTTTTAACAGTTAGGTGATAACGGTGCTTCTGCTGAGCACCGACGAAACTTATTTTAAGTATACGCTATCTTTTTTCTATCTAATTAAAAAAAAATAAAAGGGATAGAACGTTTAGGACATGACAGATTGGTCTGGACATGTTAACTCGACGTTTTTAATTTACCCTACATGTCGAAATGTCATTTACAAAATAATCTTACATCATGAACATGTTTTGTCTCCTTCTATATTACTATGGTTGAAAGAAGATAGCAATAACTTAAAATTAGTTAAGCGAGTGCGTGACAAAATTATAACCAATGTCTCCTTGGTGATTCAATGCTAAAATGGCGTCAATTTGGCTCGGTGTCACCGGTTTTTTAAGTAAAAACTTCTTTAGCGGCGTTGCACACTTTTTTTGGAATGGGTAAAAACTTCTAAACACGCGTCAGGACACGTGACCTGATCGAAAATTCGTAAGATAGCGCAGGGCGCTTGCTCGACTGTTCGTTTTGTCATGTTTGTGTACGATAGCGCAATAAATGAATATTGTATTCTACCACATAAATGATAGTACTTTCATACTGATAATTGAAGCAATTCGTGCAAAATTATTCACATCGTTAATATTCAAGTCTTTACTTCTGCTGGCACTCCCGGAGTGCAACACGTTGTTTTTTTTTGTCACCATGAAGTCTGTGATCTGTCGGCTTCTAGATCAGAGGTCTACCTGGAAAAATAGTTGTTAAATAATTTACTATCCCAACCTAAGGTTGGCAACCATCAACAAATAATATTATAGACAACATATCAGGAAATCTGTCAGCTTGTTTGCCTTTCATGGGATTTAGTAGAGGCCTTCAGTATGTTCTACTGCATATACAAATGAAGAATACTCTGTGGGTTAAAGTATGCTAAGTTGAAATCTAAAAACATCCTTGGACAAGTTACACAAATTAAATAGTACTCCAAAGTAAGGAAATGGTATGCTTGTGTTATGCGTCAAGGATTATAGTACATAAAAAGACTTTATCAAATTTTTTTTATCACACTATGCCTGCCGCCGTTATGAATCGAACCCGAGCCTCGCGGTGAGTCGGTGGAGCTAGGCGTGTACGCTAGCCGCTCGGCTAACGAGGCGGTCAGTTTGACTACGGGTGCTGATTTCTTCGGGCATCGCGTCAGAGCTGTATCATACACATCATCTTGGTGCTTGTCCACTACCGTAATCACAGAACCCCTTTATAGACAAATTTAGTAATTAATTGCGGTATTTCCAAACGAGTAACTTAGGTACCTCCAAGAAAAGAGCTCTTACCGTTAAGGTAAAAAATTAAAAAAAATTCTACCCCTAAAATGGTGAAATATGGGTTGAAAGTTTGTATAAAAGTCCTTATTAATGGGCTGTAATCAGTGAAGACATTAACTGCCACGCGAGCAAAGCCGCGGGTTACAGCTATTTGTCATATAAATTTAATTCCTATTTTCGAGTAGGCCTTATTAAATAAAAACACTACAGATATGAGATCCGTATCCCGTGCATTTTAATAATGTTGGCACTACGCCAGCGGCTTCAATATCCGCAATACCAGAGGACATCAGAAATATCCTCTCCCGATCACTTGTGGCTCGTGATCAGAATTCAACATGGGACTTCATATTTCGTCGTCGTTTGTACCTCTATATACTTATAAAGAATGCTACTACGAATGAAAATGAATGAACTAAAGAATGCTCTGTGGTCTAGCGGTCCGGCGTCGGAGTTTTGTTGCAAATTGCATTTTTGCATTGAACTGGGTTTTGGAGTGATTTGAAGTCGTATGTAGCTTATAGGAGGAGAAAAAAACTTACTTAAAATCATCGCTTTGTCTATTACTTTACTGTACTATGCACTTTTACCATTTTAACTACTTATACAAAAAATAATATTTTATTACCTGCTTGTTTCGAGTTACGTATGTATGGGTATATTCTGTATTTGTATATGGTGTACACATATATTTATATATTCCACTGTTGGTGTCGCCTCTGTATTTTTTGTATACCTACCGAATTAAAAATTTGTTTCAATATAAAAAATGTACATTAATACACATTAAATTGACTTAAACCGATACAACCAAACACTTGTTCAGAAACACGAATTCCTTGCGAATCGTCTCGCGATTTACAAATAAATGTTAACATATACCAGGTGCTTATACACTGTGTCCCAACTTTGACTTGACTGATGTTAATTTTCTATAACTTTTTAGCCAAACTAAATAATCAAGTATAGAAAATGTCGACTTCATGAGTGATTAAAAGATAATTCATGTCTCGGGGTCCGGCTGTTAGGTTAACTTTCGTTTAAATTCAATGTGAAAGGCTTATTCCTTGTCCAACAATATTCATGAAGCGACGATAGTAATCGGTCTAAAGTCAATATATCTGTTTAAATGGGTAATCGATTAACTCGATTCAGGATGATATTTAAACTGTATAAAGTTTGAACAGTATTTAGAATCGATTTGTCACATTGATTCCTTGTCGCTCGAAACGCAGATTAGAGGAAAGTAAATAACGACAATTATTTGAACCTATAATGAAGCATCATCCAGACAGTTGTAATCACGCCTTCCACAAAGGTGACCTTGGTGGAAACTTTGAAACAAAGCTAGATTTGGATTAAATCTACATTCCACACGGATATAAACTAATATTTTAAATGAAACCAATGATTTAATCTGTGTGAAACCCCTATTACCTCTCAATTATTTTACGCATGAGTGAGTGAGTGAACTAGTAAGTAAATGTATGCATCTGTGAGTGAGTGTGTATGGCAAATTCTACGAAAGCAAAGTATCTATATTTTAATACGTGATGCCAAAACTTGGGACCCCTTTTTACGAAAATTGCGCAGACGAAGGAGCATAAAATCTAGCACACTTATAGTTTATGTGTAGGAGAAGTGCAGAACTCGAATATTTTTCAATAATAATGCTTATAAAGTACATTAAATCA